>JANAVB010041017.1:7006505-7207884 GCA_029216955.1 Iris pallida
GGAACTGCCGCACCAGGCCAATCTTGTCCAGTGGGGAAAAGAACTTCTCTCTAAACAGGGTCCTGAACTCCGCCCAAGTATGGCCCTCTCCTGCAAGAGCCGCTCATTCCGGAACCATGTCCGGGCAATATCTAACAACTGCAACCCCACCACCGCCTCGACCCTCAGGTCGGCGTGCAAGAGCAATCCCCCATCTGGCGCTCGTATCCTCGAGCTAATCATCACAGCATAGATAATGCCCTCAGTCCCCTTGAAATCCCTCGGACCAAGCTTCTTGAAAGCATGGATATCCCGATCTTCGGCTGCTGCTGCTGCTGAACCTCCCTCTGTGGAGCCTGACGCTCCACTGCCGCCATAGCCAATCTGTGCGCATCCTCCATGCCCTGGCGTATGACCTCTGTCTGCCTCAACTGAGCCTCGTGCTGAGCCTCGTGCTGAGCCCGCTGGGACTCAAGCACCTGGGGGAAGAACGCTAGCATCTGCCCCATATCTGTGGGCAGAGGTGGCAATGGAAATAGCTCCCATCATCACCGGAGGAGTCCCCTGCTGAGGAGGAAGAATACCCTCGGCAGCTCCCACTGTGGCCCCTGGCACTACGGGAAGAGCACCCGTAATGGCCCTAGGGACGGTCATCGAGGTAGCTGGAGGAGTACCTCCGAGAGCCCCAATAGAAGTCCCATCAGCCGGGAAAGTGACCGGAGCCTGTCCGCCAGAGGTGGCAGACCTCTCCGTCTCCCCGTGCTCCTCGCCAGGAGAATGAGTCATAACTATCCTGGAGACAAATTGAAAAGAAGATATCAATATGGCACATGAAGGCAATATCAAGGGAGGACAGCTAGAAAGCAGTAAATCAATATCAAAGACGGTAAGCAAATAAGCAAGGAAAGATCCTACTGTGATTGAGTACCCTAGCCTATAGCCTATCCTAGATACGTACCGCAGGCGTAATAGCACTCTAAGTCGAGCGCCACTACGACATCGCACTAATTGCGACTTCAGGACCTGCGTGGGCCACCACTAAAACGTGTCACGACCCGCACCCGCTAAAAGGGCACGTGACGCGACAACGCCCAGCCCTCACCGAAAATCGGCGTGGAACGCTGTGGATTTCTCTACTTCTAAACAGTTATATATATACAAAACCTGTCGAGAATATGGTCAACTCCGAACGGAGGACAAGCAATGAATATATATACGAGTACTCAATCACGACTCTAAGATAACAAAGTAAAGACTGAAATGAAAAGACAACAAGACGATAAAATAATATAAACCTGTCAAGTCCAACACAAAGAATATATACAGTCCAAGTCTCTAATACAGTCCATAGTAATAACAGACTCAAAAGCAGCTGGAGACAAAGTCCAGTATAAAAGACCTACTCTAACTAAGTAATAGGTAGGGTCTCGTCAGGCGGAGCTAAGCCCTGCTGGACCAAGGTCTCCAGGTCTAGGCCCACTACGTCATCCGGACCGTAGTAGGTAGGATAGTCTCCCTCGTCTGCATCTGTAATATTTTCAACATATCCTGTCAGGATGGAACGAGCACAATCCACTAACAACATTTCACAAGATATGACAAAAGCTATAATCTGTAAATAGAGAGTATATACAAGAAAATCATGGAATGTACATGTGAGAATCATGGCAAGGTAAGCTGTAAAACTAAAGCTAGAACAAGGCAAGTAAACTGATCATGGCATGCATGCAAGAGTCAAGAACCATATATCTAGGTGTGTGAACTAGCTACAACATGTGGCCGGATTGGGTCTGCACAAGGTTATGATCAGCCAATCCCACGTGGAGTGTAGGATTGGTAGCATTCAAGGTCTACAAGAATAAACAAGGTGGATAATGACCACACATCTACACTAGTACTCCCCGTCCCCGACTGGTAGAGTGGATCCAAGCAAGACACGTTATGACACGGGATTCTACGAGAAGGGAGCAAGTCTTCTCGAAAATCGGTGTCCATATACTGCACAAGAACTACAAGGGGTTGCACAAGATATACCAAGATAACGAGGAATAACATCTCATGTCGGGATCCATGAATACCAATCCGTGTGACCAATGTGTCGAGAACAAGCATATCTACACTAATTACATGGATTATATCAATCAGCATAAATTGAAAAAGTGTCAGAGAATGTACTCGCCTGAAATATGATATACGTCAACCGGAGCAAACATGCAGCGTCTCGAGGACCTATAGAGAACAAGACGTATCAATACTAAATCTAGGAAATAAAGTCAAATCAATTTAAATCCTATTAAGTCATTCTAGGTCAAGTCACGTCAAACTAGACTGTACGGGGTCAACCTAAGTCATATTAGGTCTAACTGGGTCAAACTGGGTCAATGCAAGTCAAACGGAATCAATCGGAATCCATTTGAGTCAACAGTTGACTTTTTCAACCGGTCAACTCTGGTCAACCGTAGTCAACTGTGGTCATCCCTAGGTCAACTCTAGGTCACTGGTGACTAACAGTTGACTTTCGGTCAACTGCACAAGTCTAATGGAATTTGGGACTAAATTGGGTAAAGTGTTGACCCATAGTTGACTTTTGGCCTAAAAAGTCAACCGTGGTCAACCGGGTCCACGACTAGGTTTAGACAGCTAATCCTACTCATTACCAACCTATATAACCTATGTCGAAGTCCATCTTGGACTTCAAACTCAATTTCTCGGCCGTAGGCCAAATTCCTATTTTAGCCTTAAAAAGGGCAAATTTCACCCTTCGGCGACTAGCTAGTTAACCCACCTACGCTCGTTATTTTGACCCGATCTCCCTAGGGTAGTAGGGTACTATCCTATAGGTTCGTTATCTACCATAATACCTAGATAAAGTGGACGTTTAGTCCACCTTACGGCCCGTTGCAGAAATCTCGGATATTTCGAGATACGCACTGACACGGCGCGATACCGGCGCCCTACGACCCCGATTTCCACCCGGGAGCTTACCCGCAAAATCTAAATCACGTAACCTAGGCCTATGTCAAGTTTCATCGCGATCCGATGCTCCGGGCTCAATTTCCCCTTCTAACTCGATTTCCCCTATTCTCTACTTCTCACATTTACTTCTCATTTCCCTTCTATCTTCCTATTCTTCTAACTTTTTCTCCTTCTAACTCTCCTTCCTACTCTTCTTCTAATTCCCAACCCTTCTTATTCTTTTCCCTCTTCCTATTCTCTTCCTATTCTTTCCCCTCTTCTATCTCTTTCTAACTTCTAACCCTTTCTAAGCTTCTTCCATTTTTCCTTAACTTCTTCCTATTCAATTTCCTCCACTCTACTCTTCATTTCCCTCTTCTAAAACATCTATCTATACCTATATCATATATATATATATATATATATATACATACAATATATAGATAGGGGGGTTTCTTGGGGTGAAATGGGTTTAATGGGGGACAAAAAAAGGGGGGAAGCTGCTGAAATCAGCAGCTCCATGAGCTACTGCTGCTGCCCATAATGCTGCTGCTGTTGCAGCTCTCTACTGCTATTGCTGCTGCTCTTATTCTCCTTCATCTACTCTTCTTCCTCTCTACTTCACTCTCTATATATATTATCTATATATATATATATATATATCTATCTATATATCTATCTATATACATATATCTATATACACAATTATATATATAATCCATCATACATTTAACCCCACAAAAACATACTCCTCTACACATATCTATACATACACACACACACACACACACACATCTCCATATACATATATATATACACACAACCATATTATATATATATATATATAACTCATACACCTATATATATATATAAACACATACACACACACACACCCACACAAACACACACACACTCACAAGCTCTCACCACCACTCTCATGACACACACTCTCACAAACACACACAACCACACACACTCTCACACCCTCACATGACACAAACACCACCACCACCATTCCCATTCTCTCATCCTCCCATAAATACACATATACATATTATATACATACATATACATATATAAATACACATATACCATATATATATATATCCACAACCACACACCAAATACATACATACATATATATTCCTATATATATATATCTATACATACACATATATATCCATATATATATACATATATATATTATCTACCATTAACATATAATCACCCTTAATTAATCACTAACCAAAATTCTAGAGAGAACCTACAAAATAGGGGGCAAAGTGTAGAGAATTGAATTCTCTACACTTAATGTGAAAGTCATGAATGGAAAAGAGGAATTACTTGGGATTTAATGGCATACCTAAGCTTGTGCTTGGAGAGGAAGAAGAAGCTTTTGAAAGAAAGTGAAATGGAGAGAGAGAGAGAGATATTGACTTTGTGGAGAAGAAAAGAAGGGGGGGGGGGGGACTTTTGTGGCCGGCCATGTGTGGGGGGGAGGGTTTGTGGGTTTGGGTAGTGATCCAACAACACTCCAAACCCATTAGACTTAGGTTTAATTGGTTCGGGTTTGGTTCGGTCTAATTTAATCAACTAATTAAGCTCTAAAATGACTAATTAAGCCATGAAAAATAGGGTTTAAGATTTCTAACCTAATTTTGATGGTATGTGGGCAAAGCCCAGCTAGTTTGTGGGTCCCACTAGGGTCCAGGCTACCCGGGTCTCCAAATTGGGTCCGAATTGGATAAAATTCAAACTGACTCAAATAAATTCCTAAAAATCATATAAAATCAAATAAATTCCTAAATTATTTTAAAACTTGAAAATGACAAAAATACCCCTAATTTGAAAAACTGGGGGTGACAATTAGTGTCTTGTAAACCGTATGCTTTTATTTAATAAAATTTTGTTAAAAATTTAAAAAAGATTAAGATGATTATTTATTTATATATATAAGTGAGTACAACTAAGCACGAGCAAAGTGAGAACTCAGACAAGGAGGTCAAGCAAGCAGTTGCTTCGAATCGGAGGTGAACGGCTGCGCTCTAGATCTTAGCATAGCAGACCGGGAGTGAGGAATATTACTCGATAAAGGAAAATGAAGGTTACCCAACGAACAAGATATCACTACAAGAAATACCCCTATTTTGCAAAAGTTTTAGTGCAACATTTTTATGAATGTTGCTGGAACTACAATTTGCTACAGTTACGTAACGGTTAAAATAATCATTTCTAAATTAAATATATTTGTAATGGTTATAGATTGACCATTGCCTAATACATTTTTTACAACAGTTCATAACACTTACTAAACATTTTTCTTTTTTACAACGGTCAAGCAACAATTTTGAAAGTGTTGTCAAAGCGAGTTGAATGAGCAACGGTTATGCAAGGGTTTTAAGTATTTGTTACAAATTTATTAATATTTTGCAGCGATTACATAAAGCCTTATAAAAAGGCTCATTGTTAGCAACAATTGTGCAACAATTTTTGCAACCTGTTGTGAGTGGACTTATTATTTGTAATGATTATGCAACAATTTATGTTACCAGTTGCAATTTTTTTTGTTTAAAACAACGTTTACTATAATCATTGTCAAAAGAATAAACAGATAATTACAAAATATTGATCTTGCAACAGTTTGTTTATAGTTGTTGCAAATTCAATGTTCAATTTGAACTTTATTTATACACAATAGGGATTTAATCATTAGAATTACTCATATTAATTGGTTCCTTGTTCGCTAACAAAAAATATTAGATAACATATTTAACATCGATCCAAAAGCTTCAATTGATGAAAATGATATAAGTACATATATATTGTATATATAAGTATTCATATACAAATGAGCTTGTAGCCTAGTAGTAGAGCAGAGGCATGTGATTTAGGAGGTTGGGTTTTGAGCCCTATTGGAGGTAAAAAAATTTTTTTTTTTTATTGACCGTTGCCTATTATCCGTAACAATTTTTAACCGTTACATGAATATTTTAAGCAACAGTTATCAACCATCGTGCTTTACTTAATATTTATAATGGTTTGTAAATCGTTGCCAAATATATTTTTGACAACACTATGTAAACGTTATATATTGATGTGAGATCCGTTGCATAATACGTTATTTGCAACTATATATAAAAACGTTGTAAAAATCTTCTATAACCGTTACAAGAGAAATCTGCAACGCTCAAATTTATAATAGTTCCAATAACTGTTGCAGAATGATTTTGCAATGGGTTATACTGTTTTTGCATTAATATCCTGGTTTTTTTGTCGTGGATGGACCAAATGTCCAATAACATTATATTAGCTATGGCTTTAAGAATTGATGGAGGAGTTTTTGTCAATTTTCTTGCAGCTTTTTTTAACTTGAATCTGACTACAACTGGTTGAACTTGTTTCTCAGAAATTAGATATGCACCTTGTTGGAATAGGAAAATGTCTCTACTCTCTGGTGTGATAAAGATTTAAAGAGTTAACACTTTAGAAACTACGTTTTGAAATGTTGAGATTCTTTAATTAGTATGTCCAAATCCATGCAAGGAAAAAACACATATATTTAGAATGACCCCCTTCGTTGATTCTGGAGCTAGGGGGGACGTGTCGCTAACACTTTTTCAAGTTCCCCTCCTTCCCTTGACCTTCATTCTTGGACCTTCATTCTTGAATCTTCTTTGTGCCTCCCATAGGGGGTTTGACCATAACAAGCCCACCATCTAAACAATTGTAAATATTTTAAAGACGTTGATATTAGTTTAAAATCTTGCGAGAAATTTGGAAGTTTAAAAAAATTTAATCTGAATGGTTATGAAAATGATAATTATCTCAAATGCTCTCATCAGAAATCGATTTCCTGACCATTCGAGCCGTATGTCTCACCACTACCACTAGGCTAGGATAATTAATTTTATATATATATATATATATATATATTATATATATTATATATATATATATATTCCTTTTTGGGGAATTATGTGGGTGGTGGAGGGTGCAGTGCATGTGTGGTCCGTAGAAGGCGGGGCGACCGAGCGGTACGATCCGGGTGGTGCGAGGATGCGATGTAGGTGCATGTGCGGAGCTGGTGCAGTATGGTGCGATGCAACTGCATGAAGCCTTCGAGCCGGATGGGACATTCGGACCATGATGTAGCTTTCGGACTGAGATGGTTCCTTCGGGTCGGGATGTGGCCTTCGGACTGCAATAGTGCCTTCGGACATAGGAATTATATATAGACCTTCGGACTGGATTGGTTGTAACTTGTAAGCCTTCAGACTGAGTTTCTAGCCTCTCGAAAGGGTCTGAATAAATTAAATTTACCTTCATCCAAAAAATATATGGTTGTTGGTGGGTCGAGTTTATATTTGAATCAAGACCCTGCAAGTTTTCAGAATTTGGATTTGGGTCATAAGACAATTTCCCGGTTGCAAATTTTGCATAAGATGTTTAAATTACATCTGCATCAAAATATTGTTGAGGGCATACGTTGTAGGTGTAAAAAACTCGAAATGGTTGAAACTTGAAACAAACCTACACGTGACAACCACTTCTAAAATCAAAGAATCAGAAGACAATCACCATGCAGGAGCGACGGATGAGTGACTTTATTGGCGACAACAACCCCTCGACGGATTAGCAACGCCATTTCTCCGTTGGTGATTCTTGCAACAATTTTGCAACGTCTTAGTGACATACTTTTGTGAGACCACATTTACAAATTTTTCAGAAGGTTACCGACAGAAACTTCCGTCGATAAGGCGTCTGATACGTCTTTGTGTATCAGACAACACGTTATCGACGAAAATTTTCGTCGGTAACCTGTTGCTTTTCCAATTTTTCGTCAGTGGTTAGTCGGTAGACCGTCAGTGTCCTACAGATAAACGTCGGTAATCAGCCGCTAGTCAGTCGTTGAGGTTAGTTTTATTGCCAGAACAAATGATTCCTGCAATCTATCTTTTCGTAGCCTAACCCGAGTTTCCTTATCATCATATTTGACTTGTAATATTTTTCTGAAAAGTCTTTGATCCTTTTGGCAACAATTCTCTAATAAATTGAATAATCTGGTCATAGCATTCATGCGGTAAGTTAAAATCAGATTTGAGATTCAACAACCGCATCACCACGGACTGGACAAAATGAAATCACAACCCGGGTATAACGAAGTATCGGCATGCTTGAACATATCATAGAAATCCTTTGCATCAGTGTTAGATTGTTAGATTATATTTGTAATGTAAATATGGCCCATAACCCATAAGCCCAAATGTAGACACTATATATTGTAACAAACTCTAACAATGAGAACAAGGACATTATTATTTCCTACATGGTATCAGAGCCTCCCGAAAAATCCTAGTCGTTATCTCCCGAAAAATTCTAGCCTCTTCCGCACCGACCGCGCCTGTGTCCACTTATCTGATAAATAGAACACCTTCTAGTATCTTGCATTTTAAGTCACCTTATGAAGTTTTATATGGTTCGACTCCTTCGTATGATCATCTACGTATTTTTGGTTGTCTGTGCTATGCGTATGATTTGAAATTCCGACATAATAAATTTGCGAGCAGGAGTAGAAAATGTATCTTTGTTGGGTATCCACTTGATAAAAAGGGATGAAAACTGTATGATTTAGAGACTGGTGAATTTTTTGTGTTCCGTGATGTAACTTTTTATGAAAAAGAATTTCCTGGGTGTGGCTATGCTAGCAAGATGTCTTCTGCCACACGCCATACATCTGTTGAGGTGCCGGGAGACGATATAGAGACTTTTGGGATGGTGTCGGCTACGGTAGCTGAGACCGGAGTGGTTGCTGGTAGCTCGACACCGAGTAGCGAGGATGCACAGGTAGCTGCAGATGTATTGACAGAAGAATCCGCTGGGGGTAATGCGGATACTACTGATGATACAAGGGATACAGTATTGCCAGAGGTGCCCGATGAGGTAGTATTGGGAAGAGGAATGAGAAAGAAATCACAGCCAGTGTGATTACAGGATTTTGTGACGAATGCTGTTCGAAGTAAAAGTCCCCCCCTTCACCACAGTTCATCTGTTCCCGTCACTTCCTCAGGTACTTCGTATCCTCTAACACAATTTCTAAGTTATGACAAATTTACTGCTGGACACAGAGATTTTCTTGCAGCCATCACTGCAGGTGTTGAGCCTACTTCATATCGCCAGAACTCACGAGATTCAGGCTGGCGCGCGGCTATGCAAACTAAAATACAGGCTTTGGAAGATAATGGAACATGGAGTCTTGTCGATTTGCCTCCTGGGAAGAAAGCATTGGGAAGTCGATGGGTGTACAAAATCAAGTACAAATTCGACGAAAGTATTGAGCGCTTAAAAGCACGGTTGGTTGTGTTCGGTAATCATCAGGTTGAGGGGATCGACTATTCAGAGACATTTGCCCCGGTAGCTAAGATGCCTACAGTTTGGACGTTCTTGGCTGTTGCAGCTGTGAGAGGCTGGACTTTGCACCATATGGATGTGTACAATGCTTTTCTTCATGGAGATCTGACAGAAGATGTATATATGAAGTTGTCGCCAGGTTTTTCGCATAGTGAACCTGTAATGTCCCGCTCCGCACGAGGCATTTGGTTGGCTTGTTGGTTGCTATCAAGATGTTGGACCGTGACTTAAGTTGGAAATCAGGAGAATCGAGACTGATGCAGTCTCTCTTAGCTGGCTAGACGGAATGGGTATTGGAACGTGGCTCGCTTGAGGAGCTATGCTTAGTGAAATTATGGGTGAGTGAAACTGTCCTTCCTCCTCCTTACTCCTTCATGCTTAATAAATGAAGTACTGAAATGCTATGAAATGTCCCTAAATGTCCCATGTTTTAGTTGCTGATTAATAGAGATGCATATGTTGAGAATTATTAAAATGTACAACACATTGAACTGCTAATGTGATTTGAGGCCTGAGAATGAATTGATAACATTGCCCCTTATGCTTAATGCTGCTGGAACAAGTAGACACTTGAATAATGAGATGCCTTATGAATGATGGAATAAGAAATGAACTGGCTATGCTATCGAACCAATGCATTGAATGAAACACTAGAATCATGTACTCTCTGTATATCTGTTGCAAGAATATGAAATGCTGCCTGTCCCTTATAAGAAATGAATGAATGAATAAATGTCCCTATGAAATGAATGAATGTTACGTTCCTCTTAATAAAGAAATGATATGAGATACGTTGCAATGAAGCAATGAATGAGAAATGATAAAGCTGGGATCGTTGAGATCACCGAATGAAATGATGGTATCGATGAAATGAATAAGTCATTGAATATGACTAATGATGTACTGTTGCCTTTACTTTCCTTAATATATTTTACCATGCAATTTTGTTCACAATCGAGTCGGACACGCATTCGCATGGTCATGGACAACTTGTATACAAGGTTTGAGTAATAATTTCCTCGAACGGTTCCTAGGGCCCTGGGGACCGATTCGGCCTAGCAGGAAATAATGATGAGTGCTATGGGGGCACGGATAAGGCGGGGTGGCATAGAGGCTCGCCACCTACTATGCTGACCGCATTATCTTAATGAAATGAAATGAAATGAAGAGAGTCCATATGGTTTAACAACACCAGTGACCATGTAGTCAGGATGCATGCTAATGAATATTTTGTGCAGGCAGAGTAAGTATATCTGATAACCTGTATTTGATGCAGGTATGAGAAGTCGGCTATCGGTAAGAAATCACATAATTGTGATATTGCATAAGTTGGTTTAACTTGTCTGCTTAATATGTTCCATTCAGTATGCTAGAAAGATGCCTTACTATAAACATTGCTCAACCATAACATACATGCTAAGTGATGCTTGAAGTGAGAACTGTTATAATATGTTAAAGATGTTAATATTAACGATGCCTCAATGATGCCTTTCATGATAACACCTAGTATGCCTCAATGATGCCTTTGCATGATAATACCAAGAATGCTAAATGATATGTCCACACGAATGCTAATAAGAATATGTTTACATGCTTCACTCTGATTATTGTCCATGAACTGTAAACTGATGCTAGGTTCCAAGTAGAAAGATCATTCTAATAAATGCTTGCTTAAATGATCACTTTAATGTTGGTTTATTCGAGTGGGTTGGATTCTGCTCGCCAGTACATAGATGATGTGCTGACCCACGTTTTGTGGGCAGGTGCTCGTGCTGGAATATTCTACACACGAAGATTGGCTTGATTGGTCCCGCGGCATCGAAGATTTGTTGGACATACAGAAGCTCTCCTTGTACAAGATGATGTCTTCTGTTTATAAAGGACATAATGTATGGAACATTGTAATCAGTTGTACCAGTGAGATTGTAAGCCAAGTCAGTATATCGAGTTGTAATCCATTGTATCCAAGTATCAAATGTAAGCTGTTTAGCACTGTTCAGTTGGCTTTCAATGTAAAGTGGGATTGGTTGTAGGCATTGTACTTCAATACAAGTCTTGTACTCTTCTTTAATTATCAATAAAGAGAATAAAGTTCTATATGTCTCTGTGTGGCTTCAAGTTGTCCTTTTATCTCCGCTGCTATAAAGAAGTGTTGTACTTCTATTCTATAAGAAACATTGTCCTCATATACTTCAATTTATCTGCTCCTGCCGCTGCGATGTGTTCCTATTTGAAGAAATCGATTATGTACCATCTTTGCCTTGTACAAGTGCAAAACCAGACTTGTACGGCATCACGCCCAAGCGAGGACGATCGATTCCAAGAGATAAAATATGTGAATAAATGACTCTATGAATCGGGGCGTGACAAATTGGTATCAGAGCACGGCTTTACGTCCTTGGTCTCTTCTTTGATTCATTTCAAATCAAAGTTGCATCGACGATTAACCAAAGTTGCTTCCGCGATCACTCAACGTTGCTTCCGCGATTAAATCAAAGATTGCTTCCGCGATTATGCTGTTGTTCTTCGACAATCATCCTATGTTGTTGTGTCTGAAAGATCATTGACCCTCTTGGCTGCTCACTGGATGTTCCATACAATAAGTCTATATACATTGTGATGCCCCTGAATGAATGATTGTTGTTGGTTTGGACACAAAAACCCAATGACTCGATGCCATAGTATGCTATAGTATGAATGCTGGTTGGAATTGTGGGAATAGAAGAAAGTGGCTATGTATGCTGTAACAAGTTGAGAATTGCATGTGATGTTGGAAAAGATTTGGGAATGAAATAATTGATGGATGAGTTCGACATAACTGGTGAGTCGACTCAGGGGTGATGGCTAGTACTTTTGAGACCTTAAGAATGTTGGCTTATGATATTGAGACCCTGAGATGTTGGCTAAGTGTTGTGATCATTGCAGATCATGAATGTCCGGAATAGAATTGGGTTGGTATTGTTTAAGGATGGCTTCGTTTCTGAGTGGTATATTGCCTCTACCACCTCAGAACGAGATGTATGTTGACCCTTTTCCATAGGATAGCAAGGAGACTATCTGTGGGTACTGGGTAGAGACTTAGCTGGGAGTCATGTATGGTGGCTAGATAACTCGAGTGTCCCTTGACGGTGATGTTATATCGAGTAGCGAGATTGTCAGAAATTGTAACTGGTGGCTTGGTTAGAAATTGTTTGGTCGAATGATGACTCAGACTAGTAAGACCGTCAATATGGTATGAGTAAATGGATTTGGCTAGAGAATGTTGTGGCTTAGAACATCTGAATGTTGACCTTGATTGGTTGGATGTAAATTCTATGTGGCTAATACAAAGTTGGTTGCGTAGATGAGAGTTTCGGAAATATTATCGGTGAACCAAAAGAATATTAGAGATCTGTGCTTTGACCCTAAGGTGTAATAGATGTTAATCCATCTTGATCACCAAAGGATAGTCGTTGCATATGTGCATGTATGTTGAGGAATTGAATTGTACTAGAGAAGTAACAAGTAGCAACCCTGAATATTTTATTGCATAGAGGATGGTTAAGTGATACATAAATTGTCGGATTGAATGGGATGAACTACTCGACCATTGCTGCATGAGATTTAAGAATGCCCGTAAGATAGTTTAATGATTGAGAAATGAATGGGATTGAGAATTACAAACGTGTTGGATAATGTCGGTATAGGTGATTGTTGGATTGGGATATAGTTTGCTGGCTTATGACTTAGAGGTGTGACTTTGTCATACAGACCGAATAGTATAATTCCATAGTTATGTTAAGACTAACGAAATCGATGACCCTTGAATAGTTAGCCTTGGCTTATGGGTTTGTGTGGGTACAAAAGAATTGGAATAGAAATTGGATCATTGGGAATTTACTTGATGGATTATTAGAATGATATGAATCATATGTCGGGTTGGGAATTGACTGTAATGTTGATAGATCGATCTTAGTCGATCGTTGGGTAAGTCTAGAGTGAGCCTCTGTGGGAATTATTTTCTTGAGGAAGACCCTGGATAAATAGACTTGACCCTAGAGACCATTGTTGGCATAGCCGACAATGGCGATTAGATATACAGACTAAGTTGATATCCATAGGTTTGGGTAGAGTTCCTTAGTACTGTCAGTCGCTTGTTGGCCCTAAGAATAAAGAAACTAGTATAACCCTAGTAGCCGTCCACTCTAGGGAAGTCACCTGAATGATTAAGTTTAGCTGTCAGTGTAGCTAACCTTAGAGATTGACTGAATAATAGGTGACCATTGGAGGCCCATAGGATGACCTTGTGGCATTGAATGAGAGATGGTGATAATGAGTATTGGCCTAAGGGAATGTATGCTTCAACGTGTGCCTTAAGAGATGTTTGACCCTGGAGGATTATATGTCGGCCATAAGTGGGAATTACAATCGTAAGGTAAGACTTGAGTGTACCTATAGTCGGGTAGCTAAGTTAACCTGGACTGTTGCATAGAATTGTACCCTTGGCTCGGGTAATCGATAGTTGGTGACGTCGGATTGTGTCTTATAGAAAGATGAATTGCCTCGGGGAAAAATATTGTTGGATTGGAAAGGAATATGATTGCACATTGTGAAATCTTGATATGATTGGCTCTAAGTTAGACCCTTGATCGAATGTTAGAAATATTATGCTTGTGAAGGGAGCTTAACCAAGTTGTCCCTGATATTAAGATGGTGGCCTGAAAGATAGTGATTGTGGCAAGTGAATAAAGTGATAAGTCAATTGAAAGTGATAAGTTATATCGTGGCTGATCGAATCGCACTAACATGGAAGTTGGCTGAAGTACATGTATTTTGGGGACGCCTAAAATATGTGTATGGATCCAGCCGAAGTGATTGGTTGCGACTGAGATAACATTATGGGAAGAATTTATTGCACTAGCACGGACTTTGGCTGAAATGCATATGTTTTGGGGACGCCTAAAATATGTGTATGGATCCAAACGAAGTGATATGTTGCGACCGAGAAAGAAATGCAAGAAAAATGTTGGTGAATCAATGAGAAATTACAAGTATTTGAAAAAGAGAAAGACAGATTGGATTATTGATGGATTAAAGTAGTACAGTTGGATAGCTATTTTGAGATGAGCGAGTGTGCTGAAATGAATATTGAATTGAAGCTGAATGAGTAACTTGTTGTGACTAAGTGAATTAGTTAGATGAGTTGTACCCTTAAGTTTCGAGGACGAAACTTTTTCTGAGTGGTATATTATGTAATGTCCCGCTCCGCACGAGGCATTTGGTTGGCTTGTTGGTTGCTATCAAGATGTTGGACCGTGACTTAAGTTGGAAATCAGGAGAATCGAGACTGATGCAGTCTCTCTTAGCTGGCTAGACGGAATGGGTATTGGAACGTGGCTCGCTTGAGGAGCTATGCTTAGTGAAATTATGGGTGACTGGAACTGTCCTTCCTCCTCCTTACTCCTTCATGCTTAATAAATGAAGTACTGAAATGCTATGAAATGTCCCTAAATGTCCCATGTTTTAGTTGCTGATTAATAGAGATGCATATGTTGAGAATTATTGAAATGTACAACACATTGAACTGCTAATGTGATTTGAGGCCTGAGAATGAATTGATAACATTGCCCCTTATGCTTAATGCTGCTGGAACAAGTAGACACTTGAATAATGAGATGCCTTATGAATGATGGAATAAGAAATGAACTGGCTATGCTATCGAACCAATGCATTGAATGAAACACTAGAATCATGTACTCTCTGTATATCTGTTGCAAGAATATGAAATGCTGCCTGTCCCTTATAAGAAATGAATGAATGAATAAATGTCCCTATGAAATGAATGAATGTTACGTTCCTCTTAATAAAGAAATGATATGAGATACGTTGCAATGAAGCAATGAATGAGAAATGATAAAGCTGGGATCGTTGAGATCACCGAATGAAATGATGGTATCGATGAAATGAATAAGTCATTGAATATGACTAATGATGTACTGTTGCCTTTACTTTCCTTAATATATTTTACCATGCAATTTTGTTCACAATCGAGTCGGACACGCATTCGCATGGTCATGGACAACTTGTATACAAGGTTTGAGTAATAATTTCCTCGAACGGTTCCTAGGGCCCTGGGGACCGATTCGGCCTAGGAGGAAATAATGATGAGTGCTATGGGGGCACGGATAAGACGGGGTGGCATAGAGGCTCGCCACCTACTATGCTGACCGCATTATCTTAATGAAATGAAATGAAATGAAGAGAGTCCATATGGTTTAACAACACCAGTGACCATGTAGTCAGGATGCATGCTAATGAATATTTTGTGCAGGCAGAGTAAGTATATCTGATAACCTGTATTTGATGAAGGTATGAGAAGTCGGCTATCGGTAAGAAATCACATAATTGTGATATTGCATAAGTTGGTTTAACTTGTCTGCTTAATATGTTCCATTCAGTATGCTAGAAAGATGCCTTACTATAAACATTGCTCAACCATAACATACATGCTAAGTGATGCTTGAAGTGAGAACTGTTATAATATGTTAAAGATGTTAATGTTAACGATGCCTCAATGATGCCTTTCATGATAACACCTAGTATGCCTCAATGATGCCTTTGCATGATAATACCAAGAATGCTAAATGATATGTCCACACGAATGCTACTAAGAATATGTTTACATGCTTCACTCTGATTATTGCCCATGAACTGTAAACTGATGCTAGGTTCCAAGTAGAAAGATCATTCTAATAAATGCTTGCTTAAATGATCACTTTAATGTTGGTTTATTCGAGTGGGTTGGATTCTGCTCGCCAGTACATAGATGATGTGCTGACCCACGTTTTGTGGGCAGGTGCTCGTGCTGGAATATTCTACACACGAAGATTGGCTTGATTGGTCCCGCGGCATCGAAGATTTGTTGGGCATACAGAAGCTCTCCTTGTACAAGATGATGTCTTCTGTTTATAAAGGGCATAATGTATGGAATATTGTAATCAGTTGTACCAGTGAGATTGTAAGCCAAGTCAGTATATCGAGTTGTAATCCATTGTATCCAAGTATCAAATGTAAGCTGTTTAGCACTGTTCAGTTGGCTTTCAATGTAAAGTGGGATTGGTTGTAGGCATTGTACTTCAATACAAGTCTTGTACTCTTCTTTAATTATCAATAAAGAGAATAAAGTTCTATATGTCTCTGTGTGGCTTCAAGTTGTCCTTTTATCTCCGCTGCTATAAAGAAGTGTTGTACTTCTATTCTATAAGAAACATTGTCCTCATATACTTCAATTTATCTGCTCCTGCCGCTGCGATGTGTTCCTATATGAAGAAATCGATTATGTACCATCTTTGCCTTGTACAAGTGCAAAACCAGACTTGTACGGCATCACGCCCAAGCGAGGACGATCGATTCCAAGAGATAAAATATGTGAATAAATGACTCTATGAATCGGGGCGTGACAGAACCCACTAAAGTGTGTCGCCTGCGTAAGTCTCTATATGGATTGAAACAGGCACCACGTTGTTGGTTTGCTAAGCTTGTTGCTTCTTTAATATCCTATGGATTTGTTTAATCTCATTCCGATTATTTCCTTTTCTCTCTTTTTAAAGGGAAGGTAGAGTTGCATGTTCTGATCTATGTGGATGATATGAGTGTGTCTGGTAATGACTCAGGTGCTTTAGATGCTTTCAAAAAGTACCGTAGTTCTTGCTTTCACATGAAAGACCTTGGTGTGTTGAAGTACTTTCTTGGTATAGAGGTGGCTCGGAGTGCAGAAGGAATTTCCTTGTGTCAAAGGAAGTATACTTTGGACATCATTTCAGAATACGGCTTGATGGAGTCTCGACCTGCTGGCTTTCCCATGGAGCCCAATCACAAGCTGGCAGAATCGACTAATCCAAAGATGGAGGATGCAGAGCCTTATCGGAGGCTGGTTGGGAGGTTGATTTATCTATCATTTACTCGTCCTGACTTAGCCTATGCTGTGCATATCTTGTCTCAATTGCTACATGAGTCTCGACAAGATCATTGGCATGCTGCTTTGAGAGTTGTCAGATATCTCCAACATGCACCGGGACAGGGTATTCTTTTGAAAGCTGATTGTGATCTCCGTCTTTCTGGTTGGTGTGATTCCGACTGGGCAAGTTGTCCATTGACTCGTCGCTCTGTTACGGGCTGGTTGGTGTTTTTGGGGGGGTTCCTATTTCTTGGAAGACCAAGAAGCAACCAACTGTTTCCCGATCATCCGCTGAAGCTGAAAACCGATCTATTACTGCGCTTGTTTGTGAGTTGAAATGGTTGAAGGAGTTATTGGTGTGTTTGGGCGTTCGCCAAGAGTCTGCTATGTCGGTGTATTATGACAGTCAGTCAGCCCTGCACCTGGCTCAGAACCCGGTATTTCATGAGCGCAGTAAGCATATTGAGGTGTATTTGCTACGGAACATTGGATATCGCTAAGGCGAGCGCCTCAGTGCGCAAGCCGCAATAACATGGGATAACTGTACTCGGCGAGTGCCTTAGTGCACGAACCATACCGTGCCTTCGCGCACGAGTTAGAACGGCTAGAACATTGAAAGACAATAGGCGAGCGTCCTAGCGCGCAAGCCCCGAACATTGAATGCTAAGTTATAGAACATCGAAAATACGGTCGAACCGTGCCTACGTGCACGAGATCACAAAAGACGGCGAATGTGCGCAGCTGCACGATACTTACAAAAGATGGCGTCGTTGCGACGAGAAGAACAGTTGTGGCACGGATATGGCATAACTGTCGACGCGGCATGGTGCCCTTCGAAATGTTCGTAGCCTTCGGACGTTCGTTGAGGACATTGGGGCGTTGTGCCAATTGAAATAGCGATAAGCGAACTTGCTTGGTTGTATGAAATATAAGATTCGTTGCATGGTTAAATGGTCAAATGGACTTAAAGAATATAAAAGCCCGTGCATGGGCATCCCTCGAACGCCGCGCCAGGGCGCTGGGACCGTTCGGCCTAGGAGGGATTTCGTTTTCGGCATTGTTGGTGCACTTCATTTAGACGGGTAGCGACCTTCTAGTGAATGTGATAAGCCACTTGCGCGCGATTATTTCGGTGGCCTCTGATTGTTGGTTAGCAACCGCACAGAGTTATCATCGTCTTATGTTTTCGATTCGATGAGTATAAGTCCATTCTAGCTGTGACAAGCTAGTGACCTTCATATAGTTAAGGGCGATGGGTTGGAAGTGCAAGGTATACGTATATCCTGCATTGACGGATCCCGGGCCGAAAGCGCAAGGTACACTCATATCGTGCGTGCGTAGATCCGCATAGAAAGCACTATAACATGATAGGGAAATCAGATAGGCGTATTCACCTTGCGTCGGGCAAGGGCGAGTGCGTCGGCTTGGTAAGTCGCACCACGAATCAAACACGGGATTGCTTGCTTGCATATTCAATTCGATAACATGCTTTACGCTTTTGAATATGCCATGAAATTGACCCTAAGGAGAACATAGCAAGATCATAAGCTAAGTTGCATGATTCAACATAAATATTACAAATGTCGGTTTGGAAGATGATCTTTGCTTCAGTACATGCGAGGACGAACGTACTGATCCCCCACCAGCTTCATGCAGGGTGCAGGGAATGGATGGCTCGAGGCGAAGCGTTGCTTGAACGCGTTGAGGCTCGGAAATGCCGAAGCGTATTGAAGCGTGCGATCGCTTGACGCTCGGACTTGCAACAGGATTGATGCGGCCGAGATATAGAAGGCATGATGTATGGAACGGTGAAATCCTTTGTGGGCAAGAGAGAACCTGAGTGTTGTAGCCAATCTGACATATATTGTTAGGCTATCGAAAGCCTTTGTAATCTGATTTCGAATATCAATAAAGAGATTTGTTTCGTATACTCTGTTTTCCTTTCGTTGTGAATATCAAATCAAAAGATAACCATTTGAGAACTTGTCATCTTGCCTTGCACGAGCGCAACTCCAGGCTCGTGCGGCATCACGCCCCCTGCGAGGACGATAATTCGGGTGATTCCGGGTCGGGGCGTGACAGAAACCCTCCTAGATGGCTAGAAAGTTTCCATCCTACATCAGTTCTTTTTTTGTTTATAGGGTTCGTTTTTTTTTATAATCGGTTCGGTTTACGGTTTTTTTTTATAATCGGTTCCGTTTAAACGGAAAGGGTGCTCACCCCTATTTTATAATGTTTGATGGGTTTGGGTCCAAAATTGAATAATGTTTACCCGTAGAATTAATCTATAAGCCGGCCGGTTCCTTCAGGGTGGGTCACACCAGGCTGCTTCTATATCCTCATTCGTTGCTTCAGAGTTTTGAAAGTGAGATGGCTTCTTATGTGGAGAATTTTTGATGATTAGGATCTGGTGAAGTAGGCTAATGTTGAGGTTTAGGTGAGGTTGTGCTTAAATCATGAGATGATGATATGGTTTTCATGTTTGGATTATAAGATAGCGGATTATTCCACCAAGTTAAAAAGTTGGCTAATTTTTCTTCTGATAATCCCATGAACAGACCTTAATGTGTAATATTTGAAGGTTTGGTGGTTTTCAGTAATGTCCAAAAAAGGAGCTTAGCTGATATGATGTATTTGTGCAATATGTCTTGATAGACGCACCGTTCTTCTAGGAAGAGTTGTAGGTATAACCATGGCAGCCCTAAGATTGGATTAGAGCTGTAAAGAAGGATATGATACTTGCTCATCAGTCATTAACCATATGGAACCATAGTAAGAGTTTCACTTTTGTTAGATTGGAGCCGTAGATATGGTACTTGCTCATCAGTTAATTTTTCGTCAGCATAAGTTAACCGTGAGACAGTTGATTTGAAATTCCGTTGAATCTTCCTCGTTATCATTTTGAACTTGCATCAGATAAGTAAATTTAGAGTAGTGATACAGTTGTCATATTTAGATTGTACACAATGGTATTTCACCACTATCCCTGCACTTCAACTACTTCAACTACTGTTTTGTTCTTTTGTTCACAGTGAAGGTTTCATGCTGATTTTGGCTTCTACAGTTTCAATGTTATTATGGTAATCTTTTAAAGAAATTCATGCCTTCTCTTGACATGTTTTCTTGTTCTTCTTTTGGAAGTAGCTTTTACAATTCTTGAATAAATTTTTATTTTTATGACTACTTTTTTTGTTTTGCTTATCAAATGTTCTTTTTCGTAGGGAACACTATCCAATGGTATTACTTAGTAGGTTTGCTAAATTTGCTTGATATCCTTCCGTTGTTTTGTAATTTCATGTCATTGTGTCTATATAACCCTACAAAAGAACAGAGTGCTAGTACTTATGTTTTTGTAATGCAAGTTTATGTCATTGTATCTATGTAATTTCATGTCATATTATATCGTCTTGAGGACCAGATTTTAGAGTGTCATGGATTGATAAAATTTAAATATATATTCTTTTGTTTAAATAAATATTTTATAAGACTAACAATATGTTCTTTGTGATTTTCAGTCGAAGCTTGTGCAACACACATTGTTTCAATTTTATCTTGTTATGTTTTCAAACATGTTACACATTGCATCACACATCATGCTTTATTCTAACTTAAAATCTAACTGTATTTATTAGGTTTTTACTTCCGTTCCGGACTGGTGGTTCGGTGAAAGTGTGAACTCAACTCAACAAAAGACAAGATGCAACAATGGAGGCAATGAAAAGAATATATATTTAAATTTTACCAATCTCTGCATATACAGAAACTCTATTCTGGTCGAGACGATATCCATCGCCTCGAAATATAACAAGTTACATATACAGAAACAACTTGTTTCTTGTATATGTAACTTATTATAGTACGAGGTGATTGATATCGTTTCGACCAGATTATAGAGTTTCTGTATATACACAAATTGTTAAAATTTAAATATATATATTATGTGGATGTATATCTCTTCGTGTTGTGACAAAGGAATTGATGGAGGCAATGAAAAGAATATATATTTAAATTTTACCAATCTCTGCATATACAGAAACTCTATTCTGGTCGAGACGATATCCATCGCCTCGAAGTATAATAAGTTACATATACAGAGACAACTTGTTTCTTGTATATGTAACTTATTATAGTACGAGGTGATTGATATCGTCTCGACCAGATTATAGAGTTTCTGTATATACACAAATTGGTAAAATTTAAATATATATTATGTGGATGTATATCTCTTCGTGTTGTGACAAAGGAATTGATTTTCAGTGTTCGGACAAGTTGAGGCTTACTCAAGCTTAGCCAATTTAAAGATCGGGTTTCGTTGAGATGTGGTATTTTTAGTGGAAAGATTAAGTTTTGATAGTTTCAATTGGACGGCAAGATCATTTATTTTGTTTAATGCTCATCTTATCAAGTTCAGGCTTTAATTTAATGGTAAAAGTTTGAAGTATTTAGTTTAAAAATGATAACTATTTCCCTAAGGAGTAATGCTGTATGTACCTCTGCCTTATTCACCCAACCAAATAGGGGAGAAGTTGGGAGGAAGACACGAGCCAAAAGAAGAGGGTCATAAAGAGGTACATTTTGGAGAGGTGCATAAAGCATTTTCCTTTCGTAAGTATATATATTAGGTTAGCTATTGTCTATGCTTTATCTTTTGAAAATTACAACACGCACATATATATGTGCAACTTATTGATACTCAACATTTTAGTATGTCCGCAACAGCCGACGTCTGACATTTAAAAACCCAATCCGACATGAGCCCCACATCTACAACCTTGATTGACATATTCTTGACTAGTAGACTACCATGGATTACCCTCTTTGCTTAAGGCGTCTTTGGTTAGTAATGTACCGGAAAATTGTTGATGGGATCGTTTGAAGCGTCTGCAACACTCAAATTCACAAGCAACATGAAAGCATGGGCAAGAGTGAGTCTTTGACACATACAAATCCCCGAATAATTTGAAATCCACTTTTTTCAAGAGAATTGTTTCTCAAACCATTTGGAACCCACATCTTTTTTGGTACACACTCGAATCCAGGAAACACTAGAGATTTGTTATTGTAAGATTTCTTGTCAGCAGTAGGCAAATCCTGAAACCAAAATTGTTGCAACCAAACTGACCCAAAGATGCAACCAAAAAGATGAAAAGCCTACCAATACTATGCTTGGGAGAGTTATGTCCAGATCTCAGAGTTGGTTGGATTCTGGTATATGTCTATGATGTCTTTAAAAATGAGGGGATATAAGCATTGTTTGAGATTATGTTAGGATAGGAGCAGAATTTCTTACGGTATAAATTACTGGAAGAGCATTTTATAACTCATATAAGTTACTTACCATCCAAAAAGGATTACTGGATTACAGTACATATACCATTGTGAAATTGAGAGTTAACTGATAGCTTGGAATGCATATAATTGGAATCCGGCAAAGATGATGTATGGATCTTTGCCTTTGAAGAGTGTGCCATAACCTGTATCAAGAGTTTTGTTTTTGGTTATGCTTTTGTCTTTTGTTTTTCAAGAGAGAATTGGTGGAAGAAAAATAAAAGACTCCCTTCTTTTGGGCGGAAAAAATAAAAGGACTCCCTTCTTTTGGGCGTCTTTTACATCTTCATTATTTAATTTTACTTTTAATCAAAATTTCTATTCTTTTACTAATCCAATTCCGCTTTATCTAATCCAATTTTTAAATTTCTAACGCCCAAATAAAGGGCGTAAAATTTTATACGCCCTACTTTAGGGCGTGACGATGCTGTTTGTATAATTTTGAGAAACTTGGTTCCTCCTGCACGACAAGTTAAAAGTTTATTGTCTACCGTACAATTTTCCGAAAACATAAAAGATAGACCCAACATCCAAAGACATCATAGCAATAGCTGTGGACCTTCCTTTTCCTGTCTTCCCTTTTTTATTTTTGAAAATGTAGCCGTATTTGGTCCTGTCCCTGGTGCACACCGTTCCGAAATTTTGATATCAGACGGAATTCTTATAGCTATTTGGCTAACGGTGCTGTAAGTAGATGTCCCAGCAATGGCTACCACCATAATATACCACAACAATAAATCTTTGCTGTTGACTCTTTTCTTCCTCCCCAATCCCCAAAAAGACATAAGGATCAAAATACGGATCAATGAATATTGGTCCACGAACATGAGAGAGAAACTGAGAAGTTTAGATTGGTATATATAAAAGTCGGAATAGAAAGAAGAGAAAAAAAAACATCATTGTGCAAATTATATAAGCTAAAGTTCAGCCGAGACAGGTTGGGTGAGGATGACTGAATCAGGAATTTGTAGGAGAGAAGGCTCGGCCCAATAGAAGGATGGAACCTTCTCCTGGTTGTCCATAAATGGATTCATCACATACTGTCATTTTGAGATTTAGAATTTACTTGTTCGGAAAAAGAGAGAGAGAGAGAGAGTATCCTTTCATAATTGTCCATCTTTCATAATTGTTCACGAATAATCTGTTGAAAATGTAAATTAAATAATACAATAAATATGGTTGTGGATGGGTCTATATTCCCTACTTTGAAGGGACAAAAGTTGTATGCAATTATTGTAATTATAGTTAACAAAACATTTGATTTGTAAATACACTTGCATCAACATATGTTGCACAATTCTATTTACATGCAGCACATCCTTAAATAGAACTAGTAAATGCAGTGCTTTGCACGTATAATAAGATATAATAAGAATAGGGAAAATTTATGAAATGCCAAAAAATGTCAAAAGTTTTATGAAAAAAATCAACCGCATAATAACATTTTATTGCGTGCCCAGAATTAGTAGAAAATATATAAAAAAGTTTCGAATGACCCTTCTTTCCTTATAATTTATTGAAAAACCCACGATACCTACTCTTCAAAAAATAACCTTTCGATACTTCATCTTCTTCTATACGATGCTCACTTTCAAATTTAGGTTTTCTCCTCCAAAATCTTCAAACCTTATTTAAAAAACTCGTCGAAATTTTTTGGAAAGGCCGACAAACGGTAAAAGTGTTAAAACAGAGGTCCAAACATCATTTTTTGTGATTCTAAAATTTCAGAAGATCGACAAACAATAAAACTGTTTATCTCATGCTCCTCGAAAATACGCTCGTTTTGCGACAAATCGGGCATCGTTTCGACCTCCCAGTCAAAAGTTATGGCCCTCCAAAGTTTCAACTAGTCATTCTCCGTGTTAAAATTACAGAGAATGGCCATTCTCTGTGTTAAAATCACGGAGAATGACCATTCTCCGTGAATTTAACACGGAGAATGCCATTCTATTGCATGTTAACACGGGAATGGCCATTCTCCGTGTGATTCCGGGTGATTTTAACACGGAGAATGACCATTCTCCACGTTAAAATCACACGGAGAATGGCCATTCTCCTGCATGTTAACACGGGAATAACCATTCTCCGTGATTTTAACACGGAGAATAGCCATCTCCATGTTAAAATCACGGAGAATGGCCATTCCCCGTTGTAAAATTACGGAGAATGGCCATTCCCGTGTTAACATGCAGGATAATGACCATTCTCCGTGTTAAAATCACGAAGAATGGTCATTCCCCGTGATTTTACAACGGGGAATGATCATTCTCCGTAATTTTAACAAAGGGAATGGTCAGTCTCCGTGTTCACACGGGGAATGACCATTCCCGTGTTAACATGCGAAGAAGATGATAATGATGATGTTGATGATGATGATGAGCGATGATCGGAGTTCGACTGAAGAAAAGCACAGTGAACTATGAACGATCTTTGCGATCTCTGTTGAAGATGAGAGCAATGGAATTCAGATCTATCGTGAAAAAGAAGAAGACGAAAATCACAATCCAAATCTGAGTTTGTGCGAAGGGGTAGTTATGGTATTATCAAAATATCAATTTTGTAAATACAGGGCATCTAAAGGGAATCTTGAAATATTTAACGTGAAAATATATAATTCTGGACATTTCATAAAACCCACTATGTGGGTGGGTTTTTAACAAAAACCAACCCCGAAATTGGGTATCTCAGCAATTTTCCGATAAGAATATTATCCAATTATAGTCAAATATTTCTTTTAACTTATGTGGTTAAGGTGTGATGTATTCTTTTTGTTTGGTTGAGTTCGATTTTCCTTGTTGAATATATAATAAATTTAAACTTTCTTCAACAATAATTTACATTTTTTTTTAAAAATGGACATGATATAAATACGGCTTAGATGACCCACTTTTGAGCCGTTTTGAAGCCTTATTATATAGTAGAAGATGTAAGCGTGAGTCATGGTAATAGTGTTTAGTATTTACCATATAGGAATATCATATATGGTAGTACTTGTATATGGTAGAAATATATTGTATTCAATAATTATCATATAAGAATAATACCATATAAGAATACAATTTTATATGGTAATACAAACATGTTTATATAGACTTCACTGTGAGATGAATAAGCATCCAATAATTCTTTCTCTCGAATACTTCTCCAAGATCTATTTGACTTGGTATCAGAGCAAAAAATCCCGAGACTTAGATCAGTTTATGGTCAAGAACTATTTTTTTCAATTTAATTGTTTTTATTTGATTGCTTCTTAGACCAGTTTATGGTTAAGAACTTTCTTTTCAATTTGATTGCATCTTATGTCAATTTCTGGTCAAAAACTTCTTTTTAGATCAAAAAACACTTATTTGATCCATCAAGTGTCTTTCGACTACTCATGGGCCAACTCCGATTCGGATCTCACTGCGTTTCCAACAAGTGGTATCATAGTCCATAGTTACGGGACGAGTTTGGACGGCTCTAATTGATTCGAGATAGATGATGCTGAAGATTCATGCGTATACACGAATATACGAGCACAATGGCGGTGTAGATGAATGGTGCCGGTTTGGTTCTGTGGTCGAACGGATCGAGATAACAATATATTAGATCTCCTAGGCGCTCGGTTGGCAAGATCGAGATAACAATATGTTGGATCTCTTGGGTGCTCGGTTGGCGGAATAAAAGGTAGCATGGAGTGCTAAGGTTATTCGGCTGGCAGGAACGAACAAAAGAACAAATGTGGCATGGGTACTAAGGTTCTTCAGCTAGCGGAAACAAACTAAGGAGAAAATTGTTGCATTGTATCTCGTTTCCGGTTGAGTGCTCAAAAGGTGGGTGACAATGAAGTTGATAATTTAGTCCCACATCGGAGAGGCGGTGGGATCATGAGATGTAAATAATTGGAATTGGTTCAGGCCTTAAAGGAGAATTCTCTTTTAAAGTATATTGTCCAATTCAATATCGCACCTCATGGGCCAACTCCGGTACGGATCACACCGTGTTCCCAACTTCGGATGGTGTACATACTTTCTTATGTTGTACTAGTTTGTAGAGAGAAGCTCTTTTGTTTGTGTCTACCCAGACTCATGACATATGACACGTACTTATTAGTATAGCCATGTGAATCAAAGTTACAAAATTTTAATGAATGTTTACCTATATATAGATTGTAAAATTTTAATGAATTGTTACCTATATATAGATTGTTACATATGAAATTAACAACTTCATTCACGGTATGAAAAATCTAAGAAGAAACTTTGGTGGACTTTTTTTTTTAATGATTGTAACAATCTCGATCTCTCAAATGTTTCGGTAACAGCATCGGTATAATTCAAAATTATGTACACAAAAGATTGAACGTAAAATCTAAAAAGACATCAAAACAAAATATGATCAAGCATGATCCTAAATAAATTAATTAATGCGAAATGTTAAGTGAAAATATCCTCCTAGGAAAGTAACCATTACCTAGCAATTCTTTGAACTTGATCCATTCTGAACACAAGGTAATGTATTTAAACAAGAGTTCTTCTTTTAGTAATCTTGTTGTTGTTGTTGTTTGCTTTATACTAGAAAATATAGTCCCACATTGGCTACAACAAATGGTGAGTATCTCAATATACTTGTTCGGGTCCATAAATATCTAAATTATTTTTCAATAATATAGTCGTCCATGTCGTTTCTAAATCCTCAACCATTTAATTAAAACAAAAGTTACAGAAGATTATAATTTAAAATATAACTAAATCTTTAACAAATCTTAATTCAAGTATATTTAATATTTAAGATTATTTTACATGCAACGCACACTAAATTTACTAGTGTGTGTGGGTGGGGGGGGGGGGGGGGGGGGGGGGGGTGGGTGGGGGGTTAATGTGAGAGACATTTTTCTTGGTTGCTTGAGTTCAATTCCTATAAAAATATTTTTATAATATATTCACATTTATTTATTTTAATATTTTTTTGCATGTGCATTCGCATGTGCGTACAAAATATGGAAAAAAGAGAGCATTTATTATAAAAGTTGTCATTCTTAGGAATTGAACTCAAGCAATCAAGAAAATGTCTCCCAATTTAACTACTTGAGTTACCATTAATTAGTTACAAATATATCATATTAGGTAGTTAAATACTTGGTAAAGTTTTTTTTTAATAATTAGTGAATTAAGGGTAGTTATTTAGTTATCTTTTTATTAATTTTTTAAATTCATTTAAATGATGATATACGAATTAGACGACTCACTTTGAGCTGTTTCTAAGCCGCATTATATAGTATAAAAGATATAATGAGGCTTAAAACAGCTCAAAAATGACTCGTCTAAGCCGTTTGTAAATAATCCACTAATTAATAAAAAATAAATATTACGTAAAAAAATTCTAAAATAAATAAATAAATTTGTTATAAATATAAATACGAGGATTTGAACCTAATCAATCAAGGAGAATACCTCCCACCTTCACCACATGAGAGAGGTTGTAAGCATTTGGTTGTAGACTTAGCATTTTCCGAAAAATGCTAAGGCTTCGATTGGAGGAGGGGGGGAAACAGTGGGGTCGGGTGGAGTCCATGTAGCAAGGGGTGAGAGAGGAGGTGGGACCCATGTGTAAGAGGGGAGAGAGAGAGTAAAAATGTTGTAAGCATTTGGTTGTGGGCATAGCAAAGCTCACCATTTTCCTTTGTTATAATTAGCTAATACTATGTAGTTAGACAAATAGTTAAAATTTATTAACTTTTATTTACGTTAATATATATGTATACCCTTTATAAAAAGTAAAGAAATATCCATAACAAGTAATAATTAAAATATAATCAAATCTATAACAAATTCTAATTAAAATATAATCATATATAATAAATTTTAATTTAAATATATTTAAATATTTAAACTATTTACAATAATATTATAAAATGATCTCTTTACGAGCAATGCACGTGAATAGACAGGGAATGTATATTAGAAGTGGGTTTTAAAAATATATATTTAAGATAGAAGTGAGTTTTGAGATAATGATGTTGTGAAAATATATTTAAGATAGATCGAAGTGAGTTTTTGGATTAAGATTGAGTAGGTTTGAATTAAAAAAATGAATTAAAAAATAATATATATGTATACCCTTTATAAAAAAGTAAAGAAATATTCATAACAAGTAACAATTAAAATATAATCAAATCTATAACAAATTCTAATTTAAATATATTTAAATATTTAAACTATTTTACAATAATATTATAAAATGATCTCTTTACTAACAATGTACGTGAATTTACTAGTATATATAACATGAAATGTATATTAGAAGTGGGTTTAAGAATATATATTTAAAATAGAAGTGAGTTTTTTAGATAATGATGTTGTGAATATATATTTAAGATAGATCGAAGTGAGTTTTTGGATTAAGATTGAGTAGGTTTGAATTTAAAAATAAAATTGAATTAAAAAATAAAGGTGGCATCCCTTCCAATTTTTTTTACCTTTGGCCAGTCCACGACGCCAAAAAAAAATTTCTTTGTGGTTTTTGGGTCAGTCTGACTTGCACAAACTCTTTCCTTTGTGTACAATTTAGCCTAATTTCTTCCCTCTATATGAAATTTACTGAAATAAAAAAGGATAAAAATTCTGAAAAACCAAAAAAAAAAGACACTTGAAAAAAAGATCATTCTTAAAAGCTTGTAAAAGCTTTAAAAAAAATGAAAAAAAAGTCCTAAAATAAAAAATACTAAACAATGAAAAAAAAAACTTAAAGAAATGATTTTTTTTTTTAACTGACAAAAGCAACAAAATTTTTTTGTGAGCAAAAAAATTATACCCACTTATTTTCAAGGAATATGATTTCCATGTTTTGTGGGTAAACAAAATTTTCATATTTTGTAAATAAACTATTTATTCGAATATTCATAATTTTTGAAAATAAAATTTTATAACCTAAACAAATATAAGAATAGATTTTTCATTCTAAACTTTTTTCGAGAATAAAAAAAGAGAGAAATTTTGAGTCGCACCCTTCTTAAT
Source organism: Iris pallida (assembly GCA_029216955.1). Classification (NCBI taxonomy): domain Eukaryota; kingdom Viridiplantae; phylum Streptophyta; class Magnoliopsida; order Asparagales; family Iridaceae; genus Iris; species Iris pallida. The sequence continues at coordinate 7,036,107 of JANAVB010041017.1, forward strand.
TTACCAAAATTTAAGGTGCATCCCACTGCTTTACGATAATGCAAGGCACCTCCCACTTTTGACGATATAATGCAAGGTACCCCCCACTTTTGACGGTTTCAGTCAGTACGGTCAAAGGGTTTGACTACTTTTTTGGACCAAAATATTCCCGTTTTTTCAAGCTCTCCCCCTTCCCAAGCTGATCCCCCACCCTCCGCCGCCACCGGCCCCTCCCCGACCGCCGCCCCCCCCTGAAAATATGCAACAAAAGAAATATGCGCAAACCCTGAAAATATGTGATGTAAATACTCCAGATGAATAAACTAGCCCTGGAATAACTCTTGCAATATTGGTGGCCATCAAATTGTAGGACATTAGCTGACCTCTAGTCATATATATGAACTTGATTATTGGCACATTTAAATACAAAAGACTTCAATAGTCTCCTAAACTTGACACAAAGTATAGCACATAGAGAAACACCTTGTGTGTCAGATCTACATAAAATCGACACAATGTAGCACTTGGTAGTCTCATAGAAAATAGTACACATGTATATCCTGAAACTAGGAGGAGGGTTTAAAACCATTCATATGAACCCGAAACAGTTTTGTAAGGTGAAAGATGCATGGATACAAAATCTAACTAAATCATACTTGGTGAATTTGGCCAACTTAATACTCAACACAAATAAAACAATTCATATGAACCCGAACACAGGTTTGTAAGGTGAAAGATGCACGGATACATAAACTAACTAAATCATACTTGGTGAATTTGACCAACTTAATACTCAACACAAATGAACAAGTTTCATAGGATACAATGACCAACCAAAATATGCCAGTTCATACTACAACAAAATGTAAGGAAATCTTAAACCATCATTACCAAAATGTCAGTTCATACTACAACAAAATGCGTGGCCCAGAATTGGCTATAGTTATGCTGTGTGTTTGGGTGTAAGAAGTGTAGTGATTGAAGAAATAGATATGCTGTGCTTTGGTGGTATGTGTGCATGAGAGGGGAGAGATTTTGGTTGATGACCGGAGGGAATATTGCAGGCTAATAAGAAGAAGGAGAAGGAGAAGGAGAAGGAGAAGGAGAAGAAGGTGGTGCATAAGGAGGAGTGTTGGTAATGGTGATGACATCCGACAAGAAAGGGGATGCTCTTTCTGCTCTATTGGCAGCAGGGGCGGCCCTGATCTAGGGCATGCCGGGCGACGACCTAGGGCCCCCTGACGAAAGGGGGCACCAAGATAGAGCGAACTGTTTATAATATAACTAGTATGTATCATGTGCTTATTTTTTAACAAAAAGTATTGTGGTGTGGTGGTTACAATGCTAAACTTGTATTTAAGAGGTCATTGGTTCAAATTTTGATTAAAACAAAATTTTGTTTTATTGGCAGCAAGGGGCAAGCTACATGGGGTGCTTGTAAAAGAATAGGGGGTAAAGTGCAAAAAACTACTCCATTTTGTCTCATTAACAAAATAAGGCTCGATAGACAAATATAGCAATTAAACCCTCCCATAATATATGAATCGACCAAAATGTTCCCGTCAGATTTGTCCGTCAATGACCGTTCCCATCCCCGTAGTGGTGTGCGACCACCCTCCTCCTCTCCCCTCCTCCTCCGGTCCCTCCCCTCCCTCCTCTTCCGAGGTTAGTAGCCCCCAGCCCTCCTCCCCGCACGGCCACCCTCCTCTTTTAATGTCTGCTAACAGTAGAATTTAAAATGAATGTAAACTGAGTCAAAATGAAAATGTGAGAATTTTTCAATGTCAGATTCTTTAAATGCAAAAACTTAAGTCTAAGAAATTTTTTTTGCACTTTATCCTGAGAATAGGATGATGCAAACGACAGAAGTAAAAGGGGGTTGGTCTTTACTAGAAAAAGAATTGAGGGACAGTGGCTATGCTCTTGCACATGGGAAGGGAAGGTGCAGGAGTGCTAAAGAAGAAAATAGGATAGGTTGTAGTTGTGTTTGGGCGTATGGTGTGCATGAGGAAAATATTGGTATCTGCTAGGAAATAGAAATAGGGGTTAGCATTTTTCGCTTTTAGCCCAAAAATCGAATCGACGGAACTGAATATGATACTCGGTTGGGTTTGAAAAAAAAAATTGGTTCGTTTTGGTTACTGTTTCGGTTTTGGATTTCGGTCTAAAATCGAAAATCGAATAAGACTTGTACAAATAATATGTAAATGTCCTCAATTCTAGAAAGGAGAACTAATAATAAAGAGTTATCTTTCTAGTGTTGAATTGCGAGAAAAGAGATTATCTACTTCTGTCCTCTAGAGAGAGATTGCAAAAACTGAAATTTCTTTGACCTATGATGCTAAGGTAACAAGGATACAATGTGTTTATGATGCTAATTAGGTAACAAGGATACAATGTGATTTGAAGAAACTGACTTGTTATGATTGGAATTCAGTTGACTCTTTTATTAATTTATCGGCTTTAAATAGAGAGTACATTCGCTAACAAAACAACAAATAGCAATTCAATAGGAACTAATCCTGAAAACAGAAAGGTCGGAAACAGAACAATCGGAATGAACAAAATAGCTATTAATAACAAATGACTAGATCAGATAGCAGTAGATTATCGTATACTTAGAAGAAAAGAGACTTGGAGAACAGAATACATCTATATGTAGCAACCATATTGCTTTTCAGGTGCATTCTAAATATTAAATAATGGACGACACGACGAGTGCATCATCTGAAATAAATTACCTACAACCATAAACAAAGAACTTGCAGAGATCAAGAAATCAAAAATATTTTTTATTGTTGCACTTTGTGGAAACATTTTAAGAACATAATAGTATAACACAATTTATAAACTATAAAGTTCATCGTAATTAAAAAAAAAATAGATTGGAAAAGTATGTTAGAAACATTAAGAAACAACTTTATATTTGCAAGGCTTGATTAGATTCTGGTTTTGTTGCATCGTGATACTGTCTTTGAAGAACATCTAGGTTACAAGAGTCCATCGAAAGATTGAAAAATTAATGGGCATGATAAACATATCTCAATAATTGCAACAAGAGGAAGAGGAAATAATAAGAAGGATGGGGTGTATGGAACGGGGGATGGAAAAAGAGAGAGAGAGAGATGACAACTGAATTTCTATATATTAAATATATATTTTTTAAAAATTTAAAAATTTTATGCCAAGTGTTAAAAAATTAGTGGCCGGGTTCACCATTCACTATTGCCGCATGGTGAGTCCGGACCACACAATATTTTTTGCAGAAACCAGTGCTTAACTAGGACTCAATGTTGTCAAGTATTATTGTTTCACTAGATCTATAAGTTTTCAACTTAATACTTATATATATATATACACACACAGTGAGATACATTTGGTTCATGATTTCTTTCTTGAAATAGGCTTCAAGTCACATATGTTTAGCATTGCAACTCTTTTTAGCAGATCTAATCCCAGAAGTGTCTGGAAAGAGAGATGACGCTACAAGCATTGCGGTGAAGAAATCAAACGATGACAGTCCAGCTTTCGAGTAAATTAAACAAAAGAAAATATCGTTCCTAAGAACTATGGCAGTTGCAAGTAAATTGAACAAAAAAAATTATGTAGAAAATAAAAAAGAGAAGAAAAATATGTATAAAGAAAAAGAGAGGAAATAATTACCTGTTATTTCGTATGGATTAGAATCTGAAAAAAAAAAAAAAACCAACAACAACAACAACAAAATCAACAACAAAAAAAATGATGACAAATTAAAATTGATAAAATCAACAACATTTCCTGTATGATATGAACTCATGTAACACTTCTGTTTATTAATGAAAGGTTATGATTTTTTTTTTTCAAAATAAAAAATAAAAAAAATAAAAAAATAAAATCTCAAAAAATTAGAAGAAAAGAATTACCTGCAAGTTGTTCCTGGAGCTCCGTGATTTTCTTCGTGATAATTAAAATAACGAATATTAGGAACGCTTTTATGATCCGAATTTTATACCGTTCAAGCATCTATCTAGTAACAAAAAATAAACGTTCCAAATTGAAAAACATCTAGTGTTTCTAATTTGTCATTTTGGTGTGGTGGTATAAAGTGATTATGGAAACGACCCCTACCAAATAAGGTATATTTCGAGAGCAATTCAGAAATGAGTCATTCTCACTAGAGAAGTATCTAAGGAAGAGTAAAAGTATGTATATCGGGACAAGAGAAGTATCTAAAGGAAGAGTAGAAGTATGAATAAGCATGAAAGTTGTAAACCCCCGAATTTTAACTTCCTCAATTAGCCCTAAAATTCAAAAAAAAAATTGAATTTTAAAAAAAGTCAATTATTAAGGTTCTTATTATAATTATTATTAAGTTATACTATCATTATTTTATTCTTAAATTCGTTATATAGGATTAAAAAATGGTATCCTTAAATAATGTAAGTAAATTTACAGAGTCTTAATAGTATCATTTTTCTACATTTAATACTACTCCGAGGACATATTAAAAATACTTATTATATTAATTGGATTCTGATTTAAATTTCATGAATTAGTATTAGATTTTCCTAGACTAAATTAAATATTTCCTTAATTTAAAGTTCTCTTTTTTTTTTCTTTTTTTTCTTTTTTTTCCAGCACGTGCGAGCTCAGTTAAATCGTGTCTCTCCGCACCCGATTTTTAGCCGGTCGTCATGTCGCTTCGGACTCTTCGTGCGGATCCTGTCCGCACTGGCTTTTTCATCATCGCTCGGCACGTACGCCTCGCGCACTCCACGTGCTCCAGAGCCTCACGGGACGGCCGACGTCTTTCGACGCCAGCAACTCAACGCCTCGCTTAGCCCACGACGCCGAAGGCGCCCCCGACGTCTTCATGACGCCTACGACGGCCGGTTCCGCCCAGCCACCCGTTCTATGCGCACGACGTCCTTACGACGTCTTCCCGACGCCCATTGGGCGCCGCACGACGGGCCGCGTGGTCAGCCGTCGTTTATACCCGTGGTAGAATGGTGCCGGTCCTCGACCGCCCACGCGACGTCCTAGCCGATGAGTTTTCATGCACGGGACATCCCATTCTGTCCCACGCCAGTTCAGATCGTGGCCATTTTTCGTCATTCCTCCGACGTTGTGGATGCCCCGTATCGCACAGGCCAGACTCATCATCGCCCAATTAAATATTTCCTTAATTTAAAGTTCTCTTTTTTTTTGATGGACTACTTCACTACTTATAGGGAGTCTAGCTCCTCTACATACTACAAATTCCGATGTGGGACTAAAAGTCCCTTATTGATTCTCAACACTCCCCCTCAGGATGGGCGATAGATATTAATCATCCCCATCTTGTTACATAGCTTTGACAGACTCAATGAACTAAGACCCTTAGTCAGACAGTCTGCCACTTGTTCTTCTGAGCGAACATAGTCAATCTTCAGTATCCCTTGTTCCAGCTTTTCCTTGATGAAGAATCGATCGATCTCGATGTGCTTCGTTCTGTCGTGCTGAACCGGATTGTTCGCTATACTTATCGCAGCTTGACTATCGCTCCGAAGGTGCAATGGTGTCCCCTTGTCTAGCTTCAACTCTGTCAGCAGCGCCTTTACCCATAGCAATTCTGATACTCCTAGAGCCATTGTTCTGTATTCTGCTTCAGCTGTCGACCGTGCTACCACTGACTGTTTCTTGCTTCTCCATGAAACCAGGTTTCCTCCTACAAAACACAGTACCCTGTGGTAGACCTTCTGTCGTCTATGCAGCTTGCCCAGTCTGCATCGCAGTATCCCTCAACATCTGTGCATCCATTCTTCTTGAACCACAGTCCTTTTCCCGACGTCCCTTTCAGATATCTTAGGATCTGAAATACTGCATCCATATGACCCGTTCTTGGATCATGCATATAGCGGCTTACAACACTTACTGCAAATGAGATATCAGGACGAGTATGCCCTAGATAAATCAGTCTGCCTACTAGCCTTTGATACCTTTCGCGATCAACAGGCTCTCCTGCTTCTGCTCCCATCTTGCACTTCTGGTCAATTGGAGTGACTGCTGCTCGGCATCCCAGCATTCCTGTCTCCTTCAGTAGATCTAGTGCATATTTCCTTTGTGAGAGAACAATTCCTTGTTCACCATTACACACCTCGATACCCAAAAAGTATCTCATCTCCCCCAGGTCCTTCACCTCAAACTCTTTGGCGAGTTTCGTCTTCAGCTTAGTGATCTCATCAGCATCATCACCTGTGATTACTATATCATCCACATATACAGCAAGTATAGTTATGTGGCCTCTTGCATGCTGGAGGAAGACCGTGTGATCTGCTTTTGTCTGATGGTACCCCATGCCAGTGACAGCCTTTCTGAATCTGTCAAACCAGGCTCGAGGAGATTGCTTCAGCCCGTACAACGACTTCTTCAGTTTGCACACTTTTCCATGTGACGTTCCTTCACCTGAATCTGACACAGAGTAGCACCCCGGAGGAGTCTCCATGTAAACTTCTTCTTGTAGGTCTCCATGAAGAAATGCGTTCTTTACGTCTAACTGGTGTAGCTTCCACCCATAGTTTGCTGCAAGGGAGACCAGTGTTCTTATGGTACTCATCTTCGCTACTGGGGCAAAAGTCTAATCATAATCGATACCATATGTCTTGGTATAGCCTTTTGCAACCAGTCTCGCCTTGTATCGTTCAACTTTTCCTTCTGGTGTCTCCTTCACTGTGTAAATCCATTTGCATCCCACAGCTTTATTTCCTTCAGGTAATGGCACCAGCTTCTATGTCTTATTTTTCTCTAGTGCCCCAAGTTCTTCCATCATTGCGGCTTTTCATCTTGGGTCCTTCTTTGCTTCCTGCCAATTCTTAGGTAAAGAAGTGGAGTCTAACGAAGTGAGGAATGTTTGATAAGTCGAAGAAATATTAGAATAAGATAGGTGGTTGGCGATATCATGTTCATAATCTTTATAACGAATATGAGCCTTTCCCGCATTAATGCGAGAAGACCTCCTTAAGGGAGCAATGGGTGGTGGAGAAAGCATACCATCCGAATCGGAGAGATCCGCTTCCGAATCCGAGCGATCCGGTGCGGGAGTAACATCTTCAGGAGTCGGGGCAGGAGTAGACGAGGGACGTGGCACTATAGGCACAGGGTACGGCACAGTACTGGACCTCTGCTGTCTTCTTCTGTAAACTTGGAGCTCCTTTTCCCTTGTCTGCTTCTCCCCCTGCGTAATGTACGTATTGTCTTCTTCATCCTCCGTATCAGTATCAGTGATGTTGTCTCCCCCTTTCTGCCAGTCTGTCACGACAGAACAAGGGTACCGATCCGACAACGACGTTTGGACGTACTACCTCCCCCTCACGTCTAACACCCGCTGTGTGAGGCGTGTTCCCAAACGCAGAACCTTCGTCCGAACCATAATAAGGTTCCAGCTCTCTGAATGTAACGTCCATGCTTACAAACAGCTTCCGTTCAACCGGGCTCCAGCATACGTAACCCTTCTGTGTCCCGGTGTACCCAACAAAGATACACTTAAGTGCTCGAGGATCCAGCTTACCAACACCAGGCCTGTTATCGTGGACGAAGCATACACAACCAAATACTTTCGGAGGAACGGTGTACGCAGTTGTCCCCGTGAGCATTTCCAAAGGCGTCTTCCAGTCCAGTAATTGAGAGGGCATCCTGTTGATGAGATAAGAGGCTGTCAAGACAGCCTGCCCCCACAAAAATTTAGGGACATTCATAGCCAGCATCATTGTCCGAGCCACCTCCAGCAGGTGCCTATTCTTTCGCTCGGCAACACCATTTTGAGCCGGTGTATAAGCACAAGAGGTTTGATGCAGTATACCATGAGAGGATAAATACGCAGCAAACCTCTTATGGGTATATTCCGTCCCATTATCCGACCGGAAACACTTAACACGAGCATTATACTGTGTCCGCACCCGTAGATGGAAGCTTTGAAATGCCTCGAAAATATCACTTTTATTCTTCAGCAGGTAGACCCACGTTACGCGGGTAGAGCAGTCAATAAAAGTAACAAACCATCTATAACCGTTAACACCGTTTGTAGGACAAGGGCCCCACACATCGGAATGAATCATATCAAAAGCAGCAGAACATCGATGTCCAGAATGCACATAGGAGCTTCTGGTATGTTTCCCCAACTCACAAGAATCACAAACTAACAACTCTTTATTTGCATTTTGATATAATGACGGATACAGTCGACCAATAACGGGAAAAGAAGAATGTCCTACACGCTGATGTTGGAGGAGCAGCTCGGCTTCGACACTTCGACTTCGGACTTCCGGTTGGACGTCTGCAACCAAAGATGCCAGTGCTCTATCCAGACCGTTCCTGTCCAAGTACCATAGACCCTTATGCCATGTGCCAGTGCCTAGTCGTCTCCCCGTTCCCTTCTCCTGAAAAGTTACCTTAGGAATATCAAAGGAAACAATACAGTTTAGATCAAGGATAATGGCGCTAATGGAAATAAGATTGACAGAAAAGGAAGGAGCATGTAAGACATTAGATAGAGTGATGGAAGGAGTGCAATCAACAGTGCCTTTACCCGTAACCGGCCTGTAGGTACCATCAGCAGTCTGAATGCTTTCTGGCGGCGTTAGAGGAGAGTATTTCCGGAACTCTCCTCGGGACCCCGTGACATGGCAAGATGTCCCAGAGTCCATAATCCAAGCTGGCTGAGAGACAGATGCAAGAGCACGCGGAGGTATACCGGCACTGATTTGGGAGAAGTAAGTGCAGTAATCTCCTGTAGCGGACGGCGTCCCAGGAATGACTTGTCTTTCACCAGAACCAAGCTTTGAGCCGCGCATCTTCTCGAGAACTTTCCTCTCAAATGGAGTGATGTCCGCCAGCTGATTGTCCCCACCTTCATCCGCCAGATGCGTCTTATTGCCTCCAGAGTAAGTGCCCCTTCCACCACCGTAGCTGCCTCGACCACCTCGTCGTCCACCGCGACCACGACCCCGACCATTCGAGGGAGTCCGTGTCGGTTTTGGGCAAAAGCGGATGTAATGCCCTGTGTCACCAAAGTTGTGGCAAACGCCTCCCGTAGAAGGAGGCTGTGTGAAAGTGGCAAGAGCAGATGTGTCAACTCCGGCCTGCTCCCCCTGGGAGATACCCTTGGTAGGCATCAGCTTCAACCGTGCTTCTTCTTGTGCCATGGCAGCTATGGCATCCTCTAATGTCGGCAGCGTCGGTTGTGCGAGAAGGACATTCCGCCGTTGCTCAAACACTGGGTTGAGCCCCTTCAAAAACTTCATCATCCGTTGTCGCGAAATATAGTCCAAAAATTTCTGGAAATATTTGGCAAAAGTCGGTTCAACCTGAGCATCCTCCATGCCAAGAGGATCATAATGGTCAAGATCAGACCAATACTTCTTCAACAAGGCAGCGTACTCAGAGATGGTACGATCGTCTTGGATTACCCTATCGAGCTCATCCTGCAGTTGGAAGACTCGCATGGGTTACCCGAACCGGAGTACATGTCCTTCAACGTTCTCCAGATATCAGCAGCTCCCTCCATTGCTTCAACGTTACCCGACACTTGGTCGGTCAAAGAGGCTGTCTACCAACCAGCCACGACATTGTTGACAATGTCCCATACAGCAAACTCCTTCGAGGAGTGATCGACAGGGGCCGTAGTGTGGCCATCAACATAACCAACCAAGCCACGTCCCTTCAGCGTCCGCATCGCCTGCCGCGACCATTTCAAGTAGTTGGTCGTGCCTTCCAACTTCGTCTCCAGCTTGTCCAACTTCTCCATTTTGTACGGTGACGGATCCACATCAGTATGGGTCACGCGTGGGGTCGCCTCCGGTAATCTCTTGGTCAGGAGATCCTCGACCAGGGCCTTTATTTCTTCTGCTGTCAACTTCTCATAGATGGAATCCATGACTTCTGCAACTGCAATCAGTGAGGTGTTGTTGTTTCCGGAGTCGTCTTCTTTGGAGTCGTCTTCGTCTTAGTCAGCTACCGGGGGGAAACAACAAAACGAGATCCCTCACTGATATGTCGTAGTTTATACGACCAACTAGAACCGCGTCATGATAACGCGTTCGGACGGCTCAAGGATAACCAACGTAGTTGTGCCTCCTTGCATGAGACAAACCAGAGGTATACCAGCCGTGCAGAAACGATTGTAAAGACAACGTTTCTGAGATACGAAGATCTAAAGAGATTTCGTATTCGTAGCAGAGCTTCTAAAAAGAAGGTACTAATTCTCGAAGGCAACTACAGAGATCTTCTAAAGAGAAGGAACTCTGATTTTTTTTTTTTTTGGAAACAGCAAAAAGAAAACCCTAAAAAGGGTGCTGTAGCAGCAGTAAAGGGGCGGCGGGGGGGGGGGGGGGGGGGGGGGGGGGGCGCTGGAGGGGGGGAAGGGGGCCGGCGGGTCAGCGGGGGGGGGGGGGGGCGCGGGTCAGCGGGGGGGGGGGGGGGGGGGCGCGGGTTAGCGGGGGGGGGGGGGGGGGGAAGGGGGGTCGGGGGGGGGGGGGGGGGGGGGGGGGAAGGGGGGATGCTCCGGGAGGGGGGGGGGGGAAGGGGGGTGGGGCGGGGGGGGCGCTGCTCCGGGAGGGGGCTAAATTTTTTTTTTTTTTTTTGTGTGGAGAGAGAGAGAGAGTTATGGCTCTGATACCATGTAGAAAATAATAGTTGGGATGAATTTTATTGATGGACTACTTCACTACTTATAGGGAGTCTAGCTCCTCTACATACTACAAATTCCGATGTGGGACTAAAAGTTCCTTATTGATTCTCAACATCGCCCAATTAAATATTTCCTTAATTTAAAGTTCTCTTTTTTTTTTTTTTTTTTTTTATTTAAAGTTCTCTAACTCTGTGTTTATCTCCTTCTTCAAACAAGTAAGCATATTTCTTTTCAGGCTACCCAACCGCAAGTAGAAGTAGGGTTGCAGGTTGGCTAGCTCTACGAAAAAAATAAGAAAAACAACGATTACATTACAGTAATGGGGTCTAATTTTTTAAAAGTTTCTCAACCGTTTAATATCTGTTTCCTAAATTAGCTAAACCACGTAAACCCTAAAGTTCCTTCTACCTACTTCTTTCCTTTTTGGTGCAACTGCACAAAAGCTCCTCAGCAACCGACAAAGACCACATCTCTTCACCTGTCCCCCGCACGCCAGCTCATTCGTTTCCATTTAAACCAAAACTCCTTTTTGTTATTTCAAAACAAAATTTCCACTAAGGTCTCGTTTGGTTCGCGGAATAGAAGGGAAAGGAAATCAATTCCTTGTCATTTTCTTTCCTTTGAAAAACTTTAATTCCTATTGATTTTCTTTTCCGATATTTGGCAATGTCAAGAAATTTGAAAAGGAAAGTGAATACTTCAATGTGGGAAAGTGATTTCTTCCTTGGATGGATGGAATCACTTTTTCCCCTAATTTTTCTTCCATTGGGAATCACTTTTCTTTCCTCCTCAATTTCTTGGACATCCAAACATAAGAAAATAATCACTTTCCTTTTCCAACCGAAAGATTCCGCGAACCAAACGAGGCCTAAGGTGAAACACCGTACGTACCCACAGCTGCCTACTCTACTCCTCCCATATATGCTGTTTAGGCCATCTGCACACAACAGAGAGCTCCCGCTCTCCTTCAAAATCGAGGGGAGTATGTTAGTAAAAAGACTTCTTTGCCCTTCCCATTCTCCATTCATCAGTGTTATATCAGTTCACTTGCAGAAACTTATAATAAGAATTTATATATTTGCCCTCAATATTTTAGGTATGGGTTTGAAACATATAGGTTAGGAGTATGTTAGTAATGTATTTTTTGAATTAGCATATACATTATATTGTAAATACACTTTCTATATAGTATATAAATGTGTTACTTGTAATCTTATAAAGAAATGTAATTTATTAGGTTAAGCATTATAGTTATATAGTTATATAAGTGAGTCGCTTATATAAGATTGTCAAAATTATTTTCTGAAGTTTTTTTTAGACACATATAACCAGTGGCTTATAATAAAAGAAATCTGTCATATATAATTGACTATGCAACCACTTAAAGTCATTGTATGGTCAATTAGATATGTCCGATTTTTTTTTTAATGTAGAAGCCATTGGTTAGATAGGTCTAAAAATAACTTCATGAAAGAATCTTGACAATTTTTATTTATTTATATTGTCGTTATTATGTAATTTTTTATAGGCTTAATTTCAAATTGATACTCTCAACTATTTAGGGCCTGTTAGGTTACGCGTTATAGCACGTTTTTTCTGAGTGAAAACAATAAATTGGCCAAAAATTGTGTATGGCAGCTGCAATTATGATTTTGCTTTCTCAAAAAAAAAAATTGGAAAACAACTTTATGATGCAGCTTTGAGAGAGCAGCGAAAACATATTTTCTGATTTATTTTTCTTTTTGCACTGTTTGCGGGACCCACCACCCACCAACCCCCAACTCTCGCACACACTCTCTCCCTCTCCTCCAGAAGAATGGAGTCCATGCTCCTTCCTCTTCCTCTCTGAGATGGGTTGTCTCTGAGGTGGGTTGTCTGCTCCTTCTCCCGACTCGAGGACACTACGATGACGACGGTGGGACAACACTACGAGGGAACTTGATCGGAGGGACTCGACCACGACCTTGACACGACGACGACCTTGACACGACGACGACTCAATCTCTCCCTCTATGAGATGGTCGGACTCGACCACGACTGGAGGGACCGAGTCTTAGCTATTATGAGCTGTCCGTGAAGATTCTGGATCGCAGGGAGAGATACTGCGTAACCAGAAACTTGTGCTATCATTAAATTTCGAGGACAGATTTTTTTTTAAGGGGATAGAGTTGTCGCTATCACATTTTCATGCAGGGGTTAGGGTTAGGGGTTCTATCCATCACTATAAATACTCTCTTATTAATTGGCGGCCAGGATTAGGGTCAGGATTTCTATCCATCATTATAAATACTCTCTTTGTGTCCCTTTGAGAACTTTTTCCGAAATTGAGAGACGAATAGAGCTTTGATGCTGCCATCATTGGAGTCCAGAATGGAATTCGTGCAAGCCCAGAAAGGTGGTGATAGCGAACATTCCAGAAGTTCTGCGAGAACTTACTGGTTCATGGGAGCAAATCTTGCTTTAAGCAGCGGTGATCTTAATCACCCCAGCAAGAGAATTATTTTATCTTCTTCTTCTATTAATCTTGTGCAAGTTGTAATATGTTATGTCTATTTACAACTATGATTGCAGGGAAGACCGAGAAGTTTGTTCTGTTGATTTGTAATATTCAACAAGTTGTAGTCTGAAATATTATAGTGTTCAGTTGGAATCGAGAAACTAGAGGGCAAACTTGTTTGCGTGAACTTCAGATCTCTACTACGACTTCATATCATAGAGCAAACTTGGTTGCTTGAGATCTCTATTTCTGACCGTTCCTCCATCTTTTGATCCGTCTCGGGACTAACATTTAATGGGCTACAACATAGAAAAATTAGTCAACACTTTGGATTAGTTGGTGGTGGTAATTGATGGGCTACAACACAGTTTGTAAGAACCAAGCACGTCTGCCATGCAAATCATATGAACAACCATTTGTATCATCATCCATCATTCCTTCCTTTGAAGAAAACTTCATCAAATCTCATAGAACCATTCAAACTCCAAAGCAATTTGACCACCAGACACATGCTGAGCTCCGGCCCAGTAGGTTAGGTGACAATCCACGACAACATCGGCCTATGGTAAGGAGTCAGACATAAAGGCCGAAGTGGTGGAGTGGAACAGAGGGGAGGTGGGATCGGAGAAATCCGGAATAGAAATGAAGAGAAAATTGGGAGGCTGCTCATGAAAACCCTCTCATTTCGTCATTCCATCTTCTCCTACACCAAATAAAAACAACTATGACTGTTTACATTAATTTAAACTTAATCTAACGTTTGCTTATTTGATCAAATAAAGTCCATGCTATATATATATATATATATATATATATATATATATATATATATATATATATATATATTCTTTTCAAATAATTACGTGAATTCTATCTTATTTTCACATAAGTACCCTAAATCTTACTAATTGTTTAAAAGTCCCTCAAATAAGTAATTAAGTTATGAATCCTACTTGTTAACTCATAAAAATTAAAAATATTTCGTTAAAACCGAAATATTGTTTGAAGTTTAAAAAATTCTTACTTTTTCTTGAAGAATTCGGTGGAAGCAAAGAAATAGGCATTAAGGGGCAGAGAAGTGAAAGCTGAGAGGTTGGTAATGAATTGAGTGGATGAGAAATAGTTGATGGAGATGGTATTAAGTGGGAGAGAAATGAAAGGTTAAAAAAAACATAAAATGGGTATAAAGGTGAAGTAGAAAAAGTTAGTGGTAAAGCATAGTTGACGGAGTAGAAGGTGAGCGTTCGGTTCATTCGATTTATGTCAAAAAAAATATAGTCAAAATCAAATAAATCGAACTTCTAAAAATCCAACACCAAACAAAATAATCAATTCAATTTGTTCAGTTGGACTATTTCTATTATTTAATGGTTGGACCCAAAGTTGATATCGTAGTTGGACTATATCTTAAATTATAAATTTTGTAGAAATTTATTATATTTTAAAATTGCTTCCAAAGTTAGATTTGTTAATTATCAAAGTTGAAAACACATAAAATTATTGTTTTCAATATATACATATTTTTAATTATAAAAAAATGCATATAATTGATGATATTTACATAATTGTATAGAAAATACTTAATTTCAACTTGATACCCTCAACTAGTTTACTTTTTTAACTTGACATTTTAAACCTTTTTACTGGACAATTTAATACCTTAAAAAAATGGACCAAAATACCCTTACTCCGAGTACTTTCGCTTCGACCTCGTCTACAAGACCCTTTTTACTTTGAGGACGTCCGCGTCCTCGTTCACTGATGCCATGGCGTCTCCCGCTCCAGCTCCAGCTCCAGCTCCAGCTCAAGCTCCATTTCCCTCATGTGTGGCACGAGGGCCAGAGCGTCGACGACGCCTACCAGCTTGTCAAGGCAGCCCGCGGGATCGTGTGCCAACTCCTCCAGGGAGTACAAAAAGTTTAACTCCATATCCTCTTTTAAATTAATTAAGAAATCAATCCTGGTCAAAACATTATAAACCATTGTGAAACAAAAGATGTGATCCTTTAGCAGTAGGAAAGAAAAGGAAAAAAGAAAAACACAACAAAATTCTCTTGGCACACGGCTTGGCGAGAGAGGATGGAGGGGACAAGGATGGCCGGAGAGGGAAGCGGGAGAGAGAGGGTGTCAGGTTAAAAACTTGAATAATTGAGAATATCAAGTTGCAATTAAGCACAAATTCTTATTCGACTTTTGATTTTGGGCCGAAACCAATATCCAAAATCAAAACCGAATAAATTTTTTTTAGTATTTTCAAAACCGAAACCCAACCAATTTTTTTTTTTTTTTTCAAAGGGAGAAGGAATAAAAAAAAAGTTACAATAATCATTATGCTTAGGGTTGAATCATTATTTGGCTGCAAACAAATTTGAACCATAAATTCATTATTCCTAGCCGAGGGGCATGGTTTTAGGTTTTTTTTTTTTTTTTTTTTTTTTTTTTTTTTTTTTAAGGAAAACGTCCAAACCGTCCAGTTGTAGTATTTTCATCAACATAAGCTACATGATCTCCAATCGAACCAACATAATATGCCCAAATTCAAACCCAAATACATTTACCATATATAATACAGAAAATTTGTTGTACAGATAGAAACTTGTATGAAATTGGTTACAACGTAAAAAAATTTCTAAATTAGGAACAACGATAAACATAGCAAGACTGTATGGTGGAATTTGAGCACGCCAGACAGTCTGGCTGAAAATGAGCTTGGGTTGATTTTGATGTTGGTTTTTTTTTTTGGTTGATTTTCTTTATGTTGGTTTGGGTTTTGTTTTTTTTTAGTTGTTTGGTTTAGGTTTGTTTCTTGGGTTGAGGTGGACAAGTTTTTAACCGTTGTAAGATTCCTCCTAATGTTCCATTCCAACGTTACAATTACAACGTTTATTTGCAACGGCTATTTCATACCACAGTCCTATAAATTAATGCACAAACAACTAAAAACCAAAACACAAACCAACATAAAGAAAACCAACCAAAAAAAAACCAACATCAAAATCAGCCGAAACAAAAAAAACCAAGGCAAAATAAAAACCAACAAATGAAAACCAACCCAAGTGAAAATTAGAAAACCAATGAAAACCAACCAAATCCGAAAAACCAACCCAAGCTCATTTTTAGCCGGAATTTGAGCATGCTCATTTTCCGCCAGACGGTATGGCTATGTTTATCGGTGTTCCTAATTTCGAAAACTTTTTACGTTGTAACCAATTTCATACAAGTTTTTATCTGTATATCAAATTTTCTGTATATAATATATTTGGAACCATGCATTTAAGTAACTTCCTAGAACCTACACACCTAATTATTCTAACTTGTAGAATTTACAAGTTTAGTATAAATGTATAATAGCTTGTATTCAAAAATATAATCTACTAAATCTTAAACATCATGCCACAGTTTCATACTATAACAAAATGTGGAGCACAATTGTCTAGTAGATACAAAAAATGACCACACTACTTGTTCTTCTTCAGATATCTTTACAAAACCATGATAATAAAGATAAATTTAAGAGGTAACCGAAAGTACCAAGGATTAATCATATAATAACCATAAATACAAGCCTGTCAAAACACCAATAGTGTTTCACATTTAGCGACAAAATAAAACATCTTCTCACTTATGAGACTAAAACCCTTCCTCTTCATTATCAACGTCCGCGGATGCGGACGATAAGTTCACCCAGTCCACAGCCCACAGCAGCAGAAACTAGCCAACACACTGGGAAGACATAAAACATGGGCAATAAGAACCTCAGTTAACGTTAAAGTCTGAAAACATGTCGGTAAAACAATGCGCACTTCACATAAAGAGATTACTGTCTGTATATAAATGAGTACACACCTGCATATTGAGCGAAACCAAACTTCTCCGCTGCAAACATGAAATTGCAAAAGGGCAATTAAAAAGGGTTGGTGTTAGAGTTGGAATTTCACATGGATATGAATAAAATAGACTGATTATTCAAATAGACAAGTAAAAAAAAGGAGAAAACACTATATATATATATATATATATATATATATATATATATATATATATATATATATATATATATATATATGAGCTATGTTTTACGTATACGGATATATGATAAGGATACTGCAACACAGATACGACACTTGGTGTGTCCTAGTGTATTTTGGAGTGCCCATGCTTACTAGCCTCCAAGGAACTAACCTTCCATTATCGGAACTCGTGTGCCTCTTTCCTTTATTTATCGTCAATAAATAGAAATTCACATTTTACAACAAATAACTAGCAATTTAATAAGAATTAATCCTGACTAAAATACAAAATTCGACTGAAACAGAATAGCTACTAAAGTGCTATGACTAAACAAAATTGAGCAACTTGTCATTCCTCCCCTCTTGGATTTTGTTAGCGTTATAAGAGGACATGGCCCTTGACAAAGCCGAATGGAAGAAGAGGATTCAAACAGCGGACTCCAGAAATTCGGGATAAAGACTGGTGTTTGCTGTAGTACCACTCCAGAAATTATTTCTTAACAGAATTGAACTCCTTCCAATTCACTTGCCAATTTTGGTTGCAGGCCTTCTTTCCTCACAAACTTCTACAGGCCAAAATTGCAAGTGCTACCTATGATGCTAAGGTAAAAAGGACACAATGTGTTCATCTATTTGAAGAAGGAGACTTGTTATGATTCGAATTCAGTTGACCCTTTTATTAATTTATCGTGTTTAAATAGAGAGTACATACGCTGACAAAATAACAACAAATAGCAATTCTATAGGAACTAATCCTGGTAACTAGGATAGACAATCGGAAAAAGAAAAATCAGAATGAAACAAAATAGCTATTAAAATGCCAGAAGTAGTTTATCATATACTAAGAAGAAAAGAGACTTGTTGCTACAGAATACATGTATCTGTAGCAACCATATTGCTTTTCAGGCGCATTCTAAATCTTAAATAATGGACGACACAACGAGTGCATAATCTGAAATAAATTATCTACAACCATAAAAAAAGAACTTGCACAGATCAAGAAAAGATTAAAAACATAATAGTATAACACAGTCTATAAACAATAATGTTCATCTTAATTAAAAAAAATAGATTGGAAAAGTACATTAGAAACATTAAGACACAACTTTATATTTGCAAGCCTTAGATTAGATTATGGTTTTGTTGCATCGTGAAACTGTCTTTGAAGAACATCTAGGTTACAAGAGTCCATCGAAAGATTGAAAAGTTAATGGGCATGATAAACATATCTCAATAATTGCAATTAGAGGAAGAGGAAATTATAAGGAAAAAAAATTTGTAGAAGAAAAGAGGGGAAATAATTACGTATTTCGTGATCGGGGATCTTATTCCGCTGCTCTGAAACATCTGCAAAAACAACAACAATAAAATGATGACAAATTAAAATTCATAGAATCTCAAAGAAGGAAAAAAAAAACACAACAACAACAAAATGTGAAAAATTAAAATTGATAAAATCTCAAAAAGAAGAAGAAAGAATTACTTGAATTCTTTAAAGTTGTTCCTGGACCTCCGTGATTTTCATCTTCACCTCTGAAAGACAAAACAACAACAACAACAAAATGTGAAAAATTAAAATTGATAAAATCTCAAAAAGAAAAGAAAGAATTACTTGAATTCTTTGAAAGTTGTTCCTGGACCTCCGTGATTTTCATCTTCACCTCTGAAAGATCTACAAAACCAACAACAAATTAACAACAAAATGATGACAAATTAAAATTGATAAAATCTCAAAAAGAAGAAGAAAAAAATTACTTGCAAGTTGTTCGTGGACCTCGGTGATTTTCTTCTTCACCTCTGAAAGATCTACAAAAACAACAACAAAAAATCAATGGTAACAAATTAAAAACAATAAAATAAAAATCTAAAGAAAGAAAGAGAGAAATACCTTGGCGGATATCCCTTAAGGAAACATCTGCAAAAACAACAACAACACAGAGTGATAACAAATTAAAATTGAAATTAATAAAAGTCTGAAATAAATAAGAAACGAGCACCTTCGCTGGAAAAAGCACGACGTCCTCTTCCTCCTGCTCGAGGCAACCACAATGGAGCCTTTGACAGGAAGGAACGCAGCGGAGACATTTTCCTCTTACCTTCTTCTTTTTTTCCTCTTTATCTTTCGGCTAGGTATCCTTCTTTGCTTTTTTTTTTTTTTTAGGGTTACGAATACAATTGCCTATTTATAGCCAAAACCTCCCTCCCTTGTATTTGGCGGCACACCAGCTGCCTATGCGGCCCACAATATATTTAGCGCTGTTCATACAATATTTGGTGGCTTGTTTGGTAAATGGATTTAGATTTTGGATTTGGATTTGAAAATCCAAAATTCAAATCCAAATTTAAATGATTTCAAAATCCAAATCCAACTCCAACCAAACATAGGATTTGAATTTATGATTAATAACTAAATTATAGTCATGATCAATAATTAAGCTTTTAATTAATTATTATTAATTATAGTTATTATTAATTATAAAATTAATAATTAACGATGAGTTATTATTAATTATAAAATTAATTACCAAACAATTAGTTAATTTTTAAATAAATAACGATTAATAAACAACGATTAATAATTAACGATTATAAATTAATAATTAATAATTATAATTAACGATTAATAATTTTTAATTAACGATTAATAATTATAAATTATAAATATAATTAATGATTAGTAATTATAAAATTAATAATTAACGATTAGTTAATTTTTAAATAAATAACGATTAATAATTAATATTTATAAATTATAATTAATGATTAATAATTTTTAATTTTTAATTAACGATTGATAATTATAAATTATATTTAACGATTAGTAATTAATAATTAACAATTAATAATTTTTTAAAATTAACGATTAATAATTAACGATTAATATTTTTTAAATAAATAACGATTATTATAATTATAAAATTAATAATTAATGATTAACGATTAGTTAATTTTTAAATAAATATTACTTAGTTTTTAATTAACCATAAATTAAATATTTTAAAATAATAATTATAAATTAATATATGATTAGTAAATTATTAATTAAATTATCATAAAATATGATTCTAATCGTGTTTAAAATATTATTAATTAAGATTATAATAAAATAGTTATTAACAAATTATTAATTAATATTATAATAATACTAATAGATTATTAATTATGATTATAATTGGATATTAATTAATAAATTATTAATTAAGATTATAGTTATGATTAATAAAATTATTATAATTATGATTAATAAAGTAATAAATTTAATTAGGATTATTATAAATTATTAAATAAAAAATTATTAAATAATAAATTATTAACTTAGAATATAATTATGATAACTAACTATTAGTTAGTTTTTTATTAATTAACTATTTTTTAAAGAAATTATTAAAGAATAAATATTTTAACAAAATTATTAAAGAATAACTAATTTTTAATTTACTAATTTTTAACAAAATTATTAAAGAATAAATATTTTGACAAAATTATTAAAGAATAACTAATTTTTTTCTCCCAAATCCAAGTTCTAGATTTTGTCATATTTTCCATATCCAAATCCATCTCCAACCAAACATAGGATTCCATGGATTTCTCTCCAAATCCATAAAAATTCAAATCCCACCTCCAAATACGGTTTACCAAAGCATTTATAAAAGTTTTGCTACCAACAAATAACACTCATTTTATTTTTTTTCCCAGTTTGCAAGTGGGATTTGGCTCCCAAACCCGGTCTAGCCATTGAAATTTTGTCTAACCCTTCCGACAGATGGTACCATTTTTATTTTTTTTTCCCAGTTTGCAAGTGGGATTTGGCTCCCCAACCCGCTCCAGCCATTGAAATTTTATCTAACCCTTCCAGCAGACGGATGGTATGAATATCCATAATACAGCGTACGAAAAGATACCCTGACTCCAAGTTATTCAGGAATAGTGGCGTTGAGTTTCTCGACCCTTTGTCTTAGGAATAGTTAGTTCCATTTCTCCATGGGGCCGAACCCACATCAAGTTCGACTCGTTTATACTATCAAATGTCCACTCATATACGCATCCAAAGTTGGGTGACCAAACTGTTTTTTGTTGACAGCTCGTGAGATCGATTTGCGTATATATTCCATGCAAACCAACCGTTGGATCACAAATCCATTTCTTTTCTATCGAATGTGGTATATAGATCTACATCCATGTCAAATTCGAACCGTCAATTGTCTCATTTACATGGTCGATTTCATTCTAATATTTCGTGACATTTTTGGGACGCCAAGTTTGAGGACTCGTAAGTGCACCATCTCATCTCAATTGTCAAATCTAGATCAAAGTTGCAGTGTATAAACAAGTGATTATGGCAACGACCCCTACCAAATAAGGTATATTCCGATAGCAATTCAGTAACAAGTCCTTCTCACGAGGAACCATTGAACGAGTGTTTTGACATACTGATCTAAGGGTGTGTTTGGTACGCGGAATACTATATAGCCAGAATTCTATATTTTCGGGAATCAAATTTCAAGGAATTAAATTTTCTGGAAAATTACATTTTCATGTTTGGTGACAATATAAATATTCCCCAAAAAAAATAAAAAATAATAATAACGAAAAAAATTGTATCCTTAAATATTGTAATTAAATTTATAGAATCTTAATAGTACCATTTTTCTACATTTAATACTACCATGAGGACATATTACAAATACTTATTATATTAATTGGATTCTGATTTAAATTTCATAAATTAGTATTTGATTTTCGTAAACTAAATTAGATATTTCCTTAATTTATTCTTTTAAGTCTCTAAATCAGGTTTATCTCCTTCTTCAAACAAGTAAGCAAATTTCTTTCCAGGCTTAGGGATGCAACTCGGGCGGATTGGTCGTGCTTGAGGTCAACTGAGCCCAACTCGACGAATCATAAGCCTAGTCCGAGCTCAAGCCCGCCCTGACCTCGGGTTCAGCATACAAAGCCAAAGACCAAGTTCGGAGGAACGGGTTGAACTCAGGTTGGGTCGGGTCCATCGAATTTATCGGGCTCTAATATAATATTTGAAATAATTTCAAACAAAGGTAATAGTAAACACATACTAAAATAGCAATCAAGTCTTCACCATTACAAAATACAAACTGAAATAAGATTTAGGACAATGAGTTGAAGAGTTTGAGAGAAAAATTTTAGGATATAAACTTTTTATTTTAGAGTTCAAATATTTTAATCCAAATCCGAGACCGAACCCTAGTATCTTCAATCCTAACCCAACCCATTAAAGGTTTATCCGATCGGGCTCGGGTTTAGCCCGCCCGAGTTGCATCTCTAACCAGGCAACCCAACCACAAGTAACTCACTTGTTTTTCTTATTTTTCGTAGAGCGGAGCTGCCACCCTAGGCATTTGTATGCAACTACACTAAGGCCACATTTGGTTCGCGGAATCATCAGATTGGAAATGGAAAGTGATTACTTTCGTATGTTTAGATGTCAAAAAAATTTAGGAGGAAAGGAAAGTAATTTCCAATGGAAGGAAAATTAGGAAAAAAGTGATTTCATCCATCCAAGTAAGGAATCATTTTTCCACATTGAAGTATTCACCTTTCTTTCCAAATTTTTGGCATTTCTGAACATCTGAAAGGAAACTCATGAAAATTGTAATTTTCCATAGGAAAGAAAATGGCAAGGAATTGATTTCGTTTCCCTTCCATTTCGCGAACCAAATGAGGCCTAAGCTTTTGTTTGGTTCACTATAACGTAATCGTAATCGCAATGTAATCAAATAAATTATTTTTTTATTTGATTACATATTACCATTAGGATTACATTACAGTGACATGGTCTAATTTTCTAAGATCCTCTCAACCGTTTAATATCAACTTCCTAACTTAGCTAAACCATGCAAACCCTAAACTTCCTTCTGCCCACTTCTTTCCTTCTTGGTGCAACTGCACAAAAGCTCCTCAGCAACCGATAGAGACCACATCTCTTCATCTCCCACCACACGCCTTTCCATTTAAACCAAAATTCATTTTTGTTAGGTTTTTTTTTTCTAAGGCTCTACCGCTTTTCCTAGGGGCTAGCCCTTACTTGGGGGCAGCCCAAGAAGGCGAAACTTTTGCTTGGGGCTGCCCACAAGTTGCTTGGGACTAGTCCAACCCCCCAAACCATCATTTTCATGTCATTTGCTCTTTTTCTTTCTTTCTCTACCAAGGGCTCTCAAACCCTAAAACCCTTCCTCCCCGTCGACCACTGTCGGCCGCCACCACTCCGCCCGGCAGATCTCCTTCCTCCTCCGCCTCCGCAATCTCCTCTCCCGTCTCTACCTCCCCCTCCGCTGCCCCTCTCCGGCCTCCGACGACTCCCACCTCACCCGCTCCCTCTCCCAGACCCTCTTCTTCTCCCTCGACTTCCTCCCCTCCATTTCCGACCCCCCTCCGCTCGACGCCCCACCGGCCGCCTCCTTTGCTCACACCAGTCCGGGACGCGCCGCGGCGGACGTTCTCCCTCCGTCCAAGTCACACCACCGCTCGCAGAACGACACGCCACCACTGACGACCTCTTCAGCGTGTACGAAAATAGGACTGCCAACTTGTTGGTAGTCCTACATTACGTTAGGACTGCCAACAAGTTGGTAGTCCTAACGTAATATAGGACTGTCAACTTAGTTGCAGCCCTATTTGCTGGAAAAAAATTTGGACTACTAATGAAACAATTGACTACTAATTAAAAGATAGATGGCATAGATGGCAAGAGGACATGGTTGCTAATAGTAACTGAATGAAAGCAAAAGATTCAAACAGCAGACACAAAAAATTTGGGATACACATTACATAATGTTAAGAGCAAATAGTCACCACCGTTTCCAAGAACAATATTTAAATGCAAATAGCAATAAACACTTGTAGATTGCAAAAACTATACGACAAATAACATGAATATAAGAAAGGTATCAAACTCTAATCACAGAGAGTTTCATACAGGACTGCCAGTTCCGTGGCAGTTCTTTATTAAGTTAGGACTACCAGGAGACTGACAGTCTGACCCAAACTCTCTGTAAAGGTATTCAATATTGACCGATGTGTGAGGACCTTTATCTCCCAAGATGCAAATACCAAAACAATATCCTTTCATATTTGATACTAGACATTAGGCTAGGCTATAAATTATTTGCTCTAATATGATAAAATAATTTTACAACTGGCTATGCATTGAAAGTTGAGTTATCTTTGAGTTCTGAAGTCATATTTAACAATGTGATTCATTGTTCTTTTAGGTGAGATAGATGGTGAAGAACAAAATGAGATTGAGTCTGCTGCAGAAATGTTGTATGGTCTTATTCATGCACGCTATATTATAACCAGTAAAGGGTTAAATGCAATGGTAAAGCTTTTTACTGGTATTCTTTACATGTTCTATCTATGTTTATGTTGTTTATGTAATATGTAACAAGAAGTGCACGTTTTGGCTATGATATATAGCATGAGAAGTACAAGAGAGCAGATTTTGGGCGCTGCCCTGGAGTCTTTTGTGGAGGGCAGCAATGGTTGCCTGTGGGTACATCCGATATTTCCCGAAGATGCAAATACCAAAACAGTATCCTTTTATTGGTTGCTCTCATCAGTATCCAGATAGTTTCATTCCGGACTGCCAGTCTCCTGGCAGTCCTTCATTAAGTTAGGACTGTCAGGGGCTGGCAGTCCTGACCCAAGAGAGTTTGGGTATCAAACTCTTTTCACAGAGAGTTTTATACAGAACTTCCAGGCCCCTGGCAGTCCTTCATTAAGTTAGGACTGCCAGGGGGCTGGCAGTCCTGTATGAAACTTGACCCTCTTCTATTTTTTTCTTCCTTTTAAGTTTTCCAAAATAGCTATTATTTTGTTTGGGTGGAAAATTATTATTTTATCTTCTTGTTGTTGTGGTGGTGATTTTCTTTTGATTCTTAGAGAGGCGGCAGTGGAGGAGATGGGTTTGTTGAGCTATGTGCTGGATTTTGTTGGATTTGGAGTTGGAATCTCTATTGGGATTGTGATTGGCTATTTCCTCTTCATTTTTTGGGATAATTCTCGAAAAGAAAGGAAGAAAAATTTGGGAGAAAATTTGGGCTAGGATTTGATTATATGACCTAGAAATGTTGGGAGAGAAAAAAAAGAGTAGAGGGAGAGAAGAAAATAGTAGAGGGAAAGAGAGAAATAAAAGAAAAGTTGGTATTTTTACCTTTGCTTGGGCTAGCCCCTAGTAAAAAAAATTTGATGGCAAACTTGTAATATTTTGAAACATTTTTGGGCTAGCCCCTAGCAAATGTGGTAGTGCCCTTAGAAAAAGCCTTTTGTCATATCAAAACAAAACTTCCAATAAGGTGAAACGTTGTACCCACAGCTGCTTACTCTACTCCTGCCATATATTGTTTTGGCCATCTACACACAACAACAAAAGGAAGAAGTGTCACGTTCCGCTTCCGAATAATCGAATATGGGTCGAGTCATGCCCGACCTACACTGTCGTTGACAGCGGTAGTGAGCCATCTAGTCATCCACAGAATAATGCACTACTAATCACAGCATCTATCACGAATGTACTATACTAGCCATCACAGATCACTATACATGAATTATTACAAACTTATACATGAATGATCGGATACAAAGCCGGTAAAAGATAAAACTATCTAACAACAACATATATACAGATACATCCAATCAATCTCCTATACATTAATCTATATCTCAAATATCCAGTGAGCTCCACTGCTAGCCATGACAGCCTAAGGGATCAATCTCACATGTAATCAACAGTCCAGTCATGATGGAGCAAAGCACAATGTAACTCAATAAAACTCACCATAGAAGATCAAGGGAACAGTACATCAAAATATAACTGAAAGACAAGGAACAAGGTGAATGTAAAGTATTCACTAGCTACGTGTATATGTGCAATTGGACGTTATAAACATGTGGGGACTAATATGTAATCAAACATATAAATATATGCTATCAGTCATATAAATCAGGCATGTCTAACGATAACGCTATCAGATAATGAATAATCAGGCATGTCTGAAGACAGTGCTATCAGTCAAGCATGTAATGGACATCAGGCATACGGTGTATGCTATCAAGCGATATTTGTCAATATTAGTCAATCACATGTCTTAGAACGCCCCCTACCAGACACGAGAAATAATGCAAGCAATTGATCAAGAACAAGTGAAATAAATAACACGAGACAATATGAGTGCATGCAATGCGTGCAGTGATGGTAATACTTGTTTGCCCAATGATTACATCGTATTTTTGAATATGGCTAATCAATTAAGTTTAACATAATGATGTCACTAGTATTCATATACTCACTATCATGTTGCTACTTAAACTTAGCATTGTCCTAATTGTCCTATATCATATTGCCATGTTTGTATCGTACTTCAACATATTTTGCTCGTCTAACATGTATTTGTAGACATGCAGTAAGCATGATCAAACATGATCAAACTAGGACATAGGCAATGAAGAATTAATGATGGACCAAAGACGGCATCATGCAAAAGATTTTTCTGAACCACCTAGCGACCTATCCGGGGTCTCATATCGGGGGTTCTACTGCCAGGTCAACGGACAGGGGTCGAGGGGGCAGCGGCCCCGTCGGGGGTTCGGAGGCGAAGCCCCAGAAAGGTATTCAGATTTTCAGATCTGTTTATCTTTGGACGACTGCTATCAAGGAAAAAGACGTCTTTAGGTCTGCTCATATATCAGAAGAAAGGCATCATCAAAAGGCTCTTAATTTTCCTAATTGTTTCAAGTCTGTGATCTTCAATTTATTGAGTCTGGAAGAATGTGTACATTGAGTCACACTGTGTCATCTCAACCCCTAGACATATCTCTCTAAGCTCTACCATACAAACAGACCAATTCCTGAACCAAACCAAACCACCATAACCCATTGAGAACTTCTGTCCCAAGGGAGACAGAGTTTGGGCCGAACTCTTTTTAAGGCAGAGTTCGGGCCGAACTCTTTCTAAGGCAGAGTTCGGGCCGAACTCTGCCTCCTGATTCTCAACACCTTGATTTTTAGGGCCTGCTTGGTACAAGTTGTCCAACGTTCAAAAATTTGAATTCTTGGGGCAGAATTCGTGTCAAACTTTGCCTCCCCAGAGTAGTATTATAAATAGAGCTTGATTTCTCCCATTTCAAATCATCCAATCTTCTCTTCTCTTCTACTCACTACTAAAATATGTTCTATTAGCGACGTTATTTAGCGACAGAATAAAATTCTGTCGCTAAACATATAATATAGCGACTCCCTTCTATTGCTGTCGCAAACCGTCGCTGGCTAGCGACGTTCAGCGACACTATATAAACTACGTCGCTGAATAGCGACGTCCAGCGACATATTATTAAAATATGTCGCTTATATTAAAATTATTGCGACGGTTAGCGACGTCTACTGGTGACGTCGCTAAATATTTTACTTAGGGCACGCTGTGCTCCTTTTTTCCCCACTCGAAAATTTTTCCCCCTCTCCCAATTTTTCCCCCTCCTCAATCTCCTCCGGCGACTCCCCCCCCCCCCCCCCCCCCCCCGCGATTTTCTCCGGCGACTCCCTCCCCCCCCCACGATTTCCTCCGGCGACCCCTACCCCGTCGTGCTCCTCCTCTTCCTCCTCGAGCTCCTCCCCTTCGTCAGGTAAACCCTAACTCCTCATCCTCCTCCTCCTCCTCCTCTCCCACGGACACACACACACACACACGGACACACACGGACACGGACACACACACACACACACGGACACACACACATACAGACACAAACACACACACATACACACACGGACACACACGGACACGGATACACACACACACACAGACACAGACAGACACACACACAGACACACACACATAGGGATTAATTAGGACAAGATGAGAAAAATATTTTAGGTAGTTTGCAGACACGCAATACATAGCAGATTTGGAGACATGCAACGAAGAAATAGATACTTTGCTACTAGGGGATTAATCTATCTCGTTTTTCTTTCCAAGATTTTTATAGCAAATTCGAAGATTCTTTTGCTGCTTTCGACTCCCCATTACTCCTACTATTCTATTCTTTTAAATTTTCTTTATCGCATGTTATAGAACAAGTGTTAGCTCTTATTTTCTGGAACTGTTTCTAGTCGCCTTGACAACATGGCTATGTACATTTGATACTATCTTTTATGTTTAATACTCTCTTTGATTCTAGACTTTATAGTATTGAATTGTGTTTGGGGATGCTTTAGTGTATTCGTTATAAATTACTTGTATTCTTTGTGTTGATTTTGGATTGAGATTAGTGTTTGTCTACAAACGAATATATTGATTGTTAGATTGCTAGAGTCATCCCCAAATCTAATTGTACAATAGCGACTGTACTTATTCAGGTTATTGAAGTATTATGTTCGTGTAACCGTCGGTATCTATTTTTTTTCTTCTTCAGTATTTTGGTTCTGGAACGTAACAATTTTTTACAATGGTCGTGATTACTGCAGACCGCTATCGAATCTCCCCAATGGGGTCGAGACGTCCTGTCATCGCCCTCGAGTCCCCATGTTAAATACTTTCCTTCTTCCATTTGTCTACTATGGTTAGGATTTTTGATAAAGCAAATTCATCTCCCCAATGGGTTTAACTCGTTTAAATTCAGGTTCACCTTGGTTGTTTCCATTTGTCTACTATGGTTAAGCAAATTCATGTTTGATAATTCATTTAATGAGTAGTTGTGAAAGGTTTTTACAAAAATAAAGTTATATACATGTCCATATATAAACAAAAGCTCTTTCAAAGTTTTATTTCTAATGTCAAAATCTGCTTAACCCAAAATTCTTGACAAACTCATTATTTAAACGAATATCTTGAAATTTGTAGAAGGATACATTTAAATTGTATATAGCTAGCCATATGGATTTTGCGTCTTCTAGTGTCTCATTTCTTTTAGTTTAGGAAACAAAATGAGCTAGGTGTACACATGGATGAAGACTTGGCAAACCTAGCAATGCAATGCAATAATATCAACCAGACTTGGTAGGTAATGACTAGAAATAGGATATTTGACTTAGATTTGACCTTGTTTGACCAAGGTTGACTATTTATTAGTTGGGATAGAGATTTATTAGTTATTTTTATAAACCTTGTCAAAGACCCTTAATGTACCAACCATGTTACCGCGGTATTGGTATTGGGATACCAATAACGATAAGGTAAAGGATACCAATAGCGATAAGGTAAAGGGTACCAACTTAAGGTATTGGTATTGGGATACCAATAGCGATAAGGTAAACGGTACCTTGGTAGGTAATTACTAGAAATAGGATATTTGACTTAGATTGGACTAAGAGTTGACAAAGTCAACTATAGGTCAACCCTTGACCTACTTTGACCTTGTTTGACTTTGTTTGACTTAGCTTGATCTTGTTTGACTTTGTTTGACTTAGTACAACCTAGTTTGACCTAGATTGCATATCATTGTTATTAGTAATTGTCCGCTACTAATGTGTGTCCCTAATAAGACATAATATACGAATTTTTGCCTGTTGGATAATGTGTGTCCATCTTTGCAGAATTATTTCCAAATGGATATGAATTACTACTTGCAGAATCGTTCATGGATGTACAATCATCGTCCTGATGATATGTGTGGTGTGCGGGATGAATACATAGCGGAAGTAGAGCAGTTCCTGCAGTTTGCTAAGGCGTTCCCTCAATACATGGACGGCACCAAAATTAAGTGTCCGTGTGTGAAATGTCATAACGTGAGATATTATCCAGAAGTGAAAGTGACATATCATTTGTACTCGAGGGATTTCATGCCTAATTACTATCAGTGGACCGCACACGGAGAACTTGTGTCTTTAGCATCAGAGCCGGAGCCTTATGTTGAGCCATATATGCATGCGGGACCAAATTTTGTTTCAGATAATCATGCGTACGACGACGGGTGCGTGAACATGGTTTTCGACGCTGCGGGACCTAGTTTCGTTCATGATGCACCTGAGGAGGCACTGAACGCCGATGCTGCACAGTTTACGGAGTTGCTGGAGAATACAAGGACTCCATTGTATCCTGGTTGTGAGGATCATTCACCGTTGGAGGTGGTTACAAGACTGTTGAGCATTAAGTCAGATTTTAACATGTCGCAAGAATGCTACAACCGAGTGTTGGAGTTGATTATAGAGATCTTGCCGACGGGTGCTAAGTTGCCTAAAGACTTCTACCGGTCTAAGAGGATGGTGAGATCGCTCTGGATGGGATACGAGAAAATCGATTCCTGTCGCAATGGGTGCATGATGTACTACAAAGACGACAAGGACGCAGATGTGTGCATATTTTGTGGTGTTGATCGCTATAAGACAACTAGTACAAGAAGGTCTACCGGTACAAGAAGATCGACCAATTCAATGCACTACTTGCCTTTAATGCCGCGGTTGCAAAGATTATTTATGGTGAAAGAGACGGCCGAAAATATGAGTTGGCACATGCGAGAACAGATTGAAGGAGTGTTGGATCACCTATCCGATGGAGAAGCGTGGAAGCACTTTGATCGAGTGTATCCTGATTTTGCTTCAGATCCGCGTAATGTCAGGTTGGGACTATCTTCTGACGGTTTTACTCTTTTTGATCTTTCGGGATCCCAGTATTCGTGCTGGCCTGTGATTGTCACTCCGTATAACCTACCGCCTTGGATGTGCATGAAGACTCATTACATGTTTCTAACTGTTATAATTCCTGGTCCTAACAATCCCAAGAGGAACATTGACGTGTGCTTACAGCCTTTGATAGATGAGTTGAATCAGTTATGGGAAGTAGGCGCTAACACGTACGAGGTTTCCAGAAAGCAGAATTTTCAGATGAAGGCAACCCTTATGTGGACCATCAACGACTTTCCGGCCTATGCAATGTTATCTGGATGGAGCACTCATGGCCGTCTCTCATGTCCGTATTGCATGGACCGTAGTATGGCTTTTCGCTTGAAACACGGAGGAAAACCGTGCTTCTTTGATTGCATCGGCAATTTCTGCCAAAAGATCATCCGTTCCGAAGGAACATGAATGCATTCCGTGCCGGTGTTGTAGAGAAGGGTGATCCACCGCCAAGGTGGTGCGGAGCCACGATATGGGAGGAGGTTAAAGATTTTCCAAGTACTATCGAAGATCCTACAACTGGGTACAAGTGCGATGGATTTGGTAGAGATCATAACTGGACAAAGATGAGCATATTCTGGGATCTGCCATACTGGAGTACCAATCTGATCAGACATAATCTTGATGTCATGCATATTGAGAAGAATGTTTTGATAACATAATTAATACTGTAATGGACGTAAAGGAAAAAACGAAAGACAATCCCAAGGCCAGGTTGGACTTAGAAGAAATATGCAAACGCCCTGCGTTGCATTTGATACAGCAGAATGGAAAATAGTTGCTGCCGAAGTCAATTTTCTCGCTGGACAAGGAGGATAAAGTGAGACTTTGTCGGTGGATCCAGGGCCTAAAATTTCCAGACGGATATGTGTCAAATCTGAGAAGATGTGTCGATCCGAAGGAAAACAAATTGACGGGTATGAAGAGCCACGACTGTCACGTATTCATGGAGAGGTTAATTCCGATTACATTTCGAGAATTCTTACCGTAGGCAGTTTGGGATCCATTGACGGAGCTTAGCATATTCTTCAGGGATCTTTGTTCTAAGAAATTGCTCGTTGATCGTCTAGAAAAGCAAGAGAAGGACATTGCGGTAATACTATACAAGCTAGAGAGGGTATTTTCTCCTGGATTCTTCGACTCTATGGAGCATTTGCCGATTCATCTATCCTATGAGGCACGTGTTGGTGGACCCGTCGAATATCGATGGATGTACCCGTTCGAGCGACATTTGAATCACCTAAAAAGAAATGTGAAAAATAAGGCACGGGTCGAGGGTTCTATTTGTGAAGCCTATGTTTTCGAGGAGATTACAAACTTTTGTTCGATGTATTTCAAGCCTCATGTTGCAATTAATAGAACGAGAGCTTCCAGAAACGACGACGGAGATCATGAAAGTAATGATACAATACTGAAGGTATTCAATGCTCCAGGAAAGCCATCGGGTAAAATGAAGAAGAGATATCTGAACGATGATGAGCTAAGGGCTGCTCAGGTGTATGTATTATTCAACTGCGACGAGGAGGAAGTAGAGAAACTGGAGGGGTAAGTAAATAATACGTCTATATTATTTTAATAATGTTGAGAATGATACTATTACATTAATTGCACGATGTTATTTTCAACATATTTAATGATGATGTGAGGTCAGGTAGGCCACACATAACAAAAGAAGAACTAGAACAAGAAATGAGGTATTATTTTCCATCATGGTTGAGTGCATATGTAAGACTTGAGAACTCTGTAATTACCTTTCTGTATATGCACTTGATTGAGAATGAGCTTAATTGCTTCTTTCGTGATATTTAGGTCGATCGTCCATACGCAAGACTTGAGAATGAATCTATTAGAACGCTAGCCAAGGGACCAATTTATACTGCAAAAATATGGCCAAGCTACTGTGTTAATGGGTTTAGGTTCAAGTCAACAACTTGCCCGTTCAGAGACAACTTTGTGGATCTCGACTCCACCAAAAACAGTTGTTTGTGTATCAGATCTTCGAACTACAAAGATGTTGATACGGGCAACGATTTCTATGGCGTGCTACGGGAGATCGTGGAGCTGACATATAGTTATGGAATAGAGCCTGCTAAGATTGTGTTATTCAGATGTGATTGGTTTGATCCGATTGAAGGTCAAGGTTGGAAAGTAGACAAGCACGGTCTTGTTGATATAAACTATCGGCGTCGATATCAAGCCTATGAACCATTTGTCCTATCAAGTCAGGCTCAGCTCGTGTACTTCACAAGTTATCCTAAACGGGGAACAACAAGGTCAGACTGGTGGGCAGTATGCAAGACCAAAGCTAGAAATACCTTTGAGGTTGACGATATAGCTTATCAACAGGATGAACTACCTCTTGTAACAAATATTATAGAAGTGGACACGACGGAAGTTCCTCATTACACATCTAATTGTGTAGAAGAAGTAGAATTATCTGAAGAGGAAGATGCAGATGAAAGTGAAGATGTAGAGGAGGAAGAAGAAGAAGAAGATGAGCTAAACGAACTAGATAAATTTTCAGAAAGAGGATTAAAATCTGTGATGTCTATCATATAAATATGTATTTTTGTAATAATAAATCTGTGACACTTTAGTGACACTTTTATCTGTGACCATGATATTTTTCAAAAATCTGTAATGTCTATCATATAAATATGTATTTTTGTTTTATTGTCATATGTTATTATCAGGTATGACTAGACCAGGACGACACGGAGGATTGTACGTCAGGCAGTCCCGTCAGCCTCGGCCTGGAGATGGAGAGGGCAGTTCCGTACCCTCATCCTCATCTTCGAGTACACCAGTGTACCGTTCTGTTCCCGGTCCATTATCGGGACAGGGCAGTTCCAGCAGGTTGCCGACTCCGCCCTCGTCGTCCAGCCTTCCTGATCCGTCGACCAGCCTTCCTGATCCCCCGTCCAACATTCCTCCTGTCGAGCATATGGAGGACGACGATCAGATTGATCCTGTCCAGGCAGGAGGTGAGAGCGACCCTCCATGCGCTCCCCCGGGCGAGACGCGTATGGAGATTTGGACGGACGGGCCTATGAAGTAAGTTAATTAATTAATATATATTTCTCAAATGATTATATGTACATATATTCATAAAAAAATATTATTATATAGATATCGGTCTTCTGCAGTACAGAGACAGCTGGGGACATTTCTGAGGCAGAACTATGGTGGGCCTTGGATTAACTACTCAGATGCTCCCGCAGATAGGAAGACCTTTTGGTTCGCCCACTTCAAGGTAAAAAATTTGTTTATTTTTAAATTTTAATAATTATTTGTGTATATTATACAACTTTTGTGTTTTACTTCTTGTAGAGGACCTATTTCTATCCACCACACCGGACGGCGAGGATCGAGGGCCAATTTTCTGCCGTCGCAGCCAAGCTCATCCGTGATGCGATCGACGACTAGAAGCATCGTGATCGCGCTGGACAGCCAATCCATGGTTGGATTATGCCAGAGCAGTGGACTGCGATGAAGGCTAGATTCAGCGAGCGCAGTTACCAGGAGCGGTTTGAGAAGGCCAAGGTGGCGCGGTCGAGCGCCAGTAAGTGGTGTGGTGGCTCCATTCCGATGAAGTTTACTTCCATGACCCTGTGGATGGAAGGAAGACACAATTATTGGGTGACAATGATATAATGAGCTGCTTTGCAAAGTTTCTAGAGCCATGTCTTCTTAAATTTTATGTATTAGGGAAGCTCGATGAGTCACTCATTGATTACAATAATTATGAGACACATATTACTAATTTTAGTGAAGCAGCTATAGAGATGGAAATGAAGATGGATGATGATTATTGGGCAAGCATTAACTTGACTGGGGTGCCACTTGAACATGTGGATGAAGAACATATGTCTGTTCAAGCCGTGGGTGAAGAACATGTGGCTGTCCAACAAGTGTCTGATGAACATGTGGCTGTTCAACAAGTGGGTGAAGAACAAGTGGGTGAAGAAGAAGTGGTTGAAGAACAAGTGGCTGAAGAACCAGTAGGTATTGACTATAGTAGTTTTTTACCTGATGAAGACATTGACCAAGAGTCTGAGTATAATCCTAGTGATGAGTTGGGCAGTGTGCAGTCCTCAGAAGACAGTTGGAGGTCTGAAGATTTTGAGTTGGGTTCTTCAGATCCTGTTGTGACTAAAAAAAGTTTGTTGAAGGATGAAAATGTGGATGTTCATGTAGGAAAATATTTTGCTACACATGAAGAATTCAAGAGTGCTCTGAGGCTCCATGCCATCAAGAACAAGTACAATCTGAAATTTGTACGCAATGAAAGAAGGAGGATCACAGCTATATGTTCAATTGAAGGATGTGAGTGGAGGATTCATAGAAGTGTTGTAGGTGAAAATGGATACTTTGTAGTTAAGAAATTCCAGTCTGCACATGCAAAAAATTCTGGCGAGGTGGACACCAACAAGCAAGACACTTCTACATTTCTTGCAAACAGGTATATCCACTTCTACTGTTATTTAGCTTTTAGTTAACTGTTAGTTAGGTTTTTGTTAACTGTTAGTTAGGTTTTAGTTAACTGTTAGTTAGGTTTTAGTTAACTGTTAGTTAGGTTTTAGTTAACAGCTACTATTAGTTAGCTTTTAGTTAACTAATAAGTTAGCTTATTAGTTAGCTATTAGTTAACTGTTATCTGTTACTATTTTCCACTTCTTGCAAACAGATATCTCCACAGGTTCAGACATGATCCAGACTGGAAGAATATTGGATTTAAAACTCATATAGCTGAAGATTTGGAGATTGATATTTCTAGACACAAAATACACAGGACAAAAAAGAAGGCATTGGAGATGATTGATGGGGATGTCCAAGAACAGTATGCTTGTATAAGAGAGTATGCCATGTTGGTGATGAAAACAAATCCTGGAAGTGTTGTTAGGGTAAAGGGAGAACCGGAGCCTGATGGGAAAGCAACCAGATTTGTGAGGGTTTTTTACACCTTGAATGCACTGCTGAAGGGCTTCAAGGCAGGTTGCAGACCATTCATTGGTCTTAATGGATGTTTCTTGAAGACAGAATACAAAGGTCAACTTCTAAGTGCTGTTGCTAGGGATGGAAATAACAATTTCTATCCTGTTGCTTGGGCGATTGTCGAGATAGAAAACAAAGAAACATGAAATTGGTTCATGGAGCAGCTGTTGGAAGCACTTACCATAGATGGCAATTCAATCACTTGGATTTCTGACAGACAAAAGGGTTTGTTGGATGTGTTTTATAATCTTCTTCCTCTTGCAGAACATAGATTTTGTGCCAGGCACGTATACGATAACTTTAAGAAGAAACATCCAGGAAACAAACATAGAAATCTTCTATGGGAAGCTTCAAATGCATACACCTCAGCTGATTTCGAGATTGTGATGGAAAAGATCAAGAAAGTAAGCATGCAAGCTTACGATTGGCTTCAAAAGCTGCCTGCAGCACAGTGGTCAAAGCATGGATTCAGGTCTGAATCCAAATGTGATCTCTCAAGCAATAATATGTGTGAATCATGGAATAAACACATATTATTAGCCAGGGACAAGCCTATTATCTGTTTGTTGGAAACTATCAGAAGAATGCTAATGGTCAGGTTCCAAGAAAAGAGAAAAAAATGGCAGCTTATGATGGGTTACTTGTTCCTAAAGTAACAGAAAAGCTTGAAGAAGTGAAAAAGGATTCCAAAAGGTGTGTAGTCATTGGCTCTGGATTCAACAAATATGAAGTTATTCAAAGGGGAACCAATGATTCAGTTGACTTATAAGCTAGGACATGCACTTGTAGGGTGTGGAAAATCACAGGCATACCATGTGAGCATGCAGTTGCATGTCTTAAGAAGAAAAGGCATTCAATTGAGGACTATGTGCACAGGTACTACCATAAAGAAACCTACTTGATGGCTTATGCAGAGCCAATTAATCCTCTTTCAATGAGGCATCTGAGGCGCATACCTGGGTTGTGCCTATGATCCCTCCTGTGGTTCGTAGCCTTACTGGGGGAAGGCCAAAAAGTAGGAAGAAACAACCTGATGATATTAAAGAAAGGAAGAATGCAGGAAAATGCGAAAGAGCTACTGTGACATGTGGCAACTGCAAGTCAGTTGGACATAATACTAGATCCTGCAAAAATGAATTTAAGGAGAAGGTGGTAGTGCCAAAGGCCAAGCCTGGTAGGCCCAGGATTTCTAAGTCCACCCTACATATTTGTCATGGTGATCCAACCCCCAATTCATGAAGGTCAGCATTGTGCATTTTAATTATTCTTTGTCTATACTACATTGTGCAATTTAATTATTTGTTACTCATCTTTTCGTAGGTTGTAGACAAGTGAAGGGTCTTTATCATTTTGGTGACCCTTTCTGAAAGTTGGCAATGATGATTTAGAGTTATGTGAGTGTAAGGCTCTGTGGGTGGGGCTCTGTTTGTGTGAACTGCTCTATTTTGTGGGGCTATTTTGTGGGGCTCTGGTGCTCTGTTTGTGTGAGACACATATTTTGTGTCAACTGCTCTATTTTGTTACTCTGTGGGGTGCTATGCTTATGTATGTGTTTAGCTCTATTTTGCTCTGCTGAGCTACTGTCCCTACCTCACTAACTCCTCTGAGCTACTGTCCCTATCTCATTTTCTCAGGCTGCAGTCCCTATCTCATTTTCATTTTGTCATGCTACAGGTTCCTACTTCTTCATTTCGTCATTTAATTTTTAACTTTTACTTCATTTCATCAATTATAACTCTGTCTTTCTTCCCTGCAGTATACAAGCATCTATTTTGCTCTGTGGATGTGCTAATCTTTCGAAGGATTATTGTGCCTATTTTGCTCTGCTGTAATGAAGTACTGTATCTGCCAGTGAAGAAACGCAATGCTCCATTGCAATGAAGAAATGCAATGGAGAAACTTTATGTTGAAGATGTTGGTCTGAATGTATACTTTATGTGTTGAAGATTTTTGTTGGTCTGAATGTATACTTTATCTGCAGTTTGGATACTTTATGTGTTGAAGATGTGTTGAAGATGTTGGTCTGAATGTATGGATGTGCTTAAAATGTATACTTTTATCTACAGTTTGGATACTTTTATCTGCAGTTTTGATAATTTATCTGAATGTATGGATGTGCTTTAGATGTGTTGAAGATGTTGCATATTTGTTTATCTGCAGTTTGGATACTTTATCTGCTGTTTGGATGTGCTTAAAATGTATACTTTTATCTGCAGTTTGGATGTGGTCTGAATGTAAGATTTTCTTCTTTGTTGAAGATTTATGTTCTTAAAATGTGTTGAAGATGTGTCTGAATGTATACTGCAGTTTTTAACTTCTTTGTTGAAAGATTTATGTGCTTAAAATGTGTTGAACATTTATATGCTTATGCAGAGCCAAACTCTCTTCATTTTATATGTGCTTACTGCAGTTTATATGAACTTACTGCAGTTTATATGCTTACTGCAGAGCCAAACTTCTTTGTTAACAATGTGCTTACTGAAGATTTATGCTTACTGCAGAGCCAAACTCTCTTCATTTTATATGTGCTTACTGAAGATTTATATGCTTATGTAGAGACAAACTTCTTTGTTACAAGAACTTTATGTGCTTACTGCAGTTTATATGAACTCTCTTCATTTTATATGAACTCTTAGGTTCAGTTTATGCCACTGAAGTATGCTAACGATGTCACCAACATTTTTTCCACATAGATTACTTCATTCAACAATTGCAATCGTCATACAAATTTTTAAACATAACTATGCACGTTACAAAACCAAAAACAAATTGCAAAATATGCATGGTGAAGTATGGTCTTCGTTCACTTGTCGTCATCGCCACTGTCGATTCTCTAGAAGAAATTAAATGTTGGCTTCGATGCTCCTTCAATTCTTTCATTAAATTCCACATTAGAGTCTGATAGTACTCTCGAAGTTTATCATCCTCCCATAGTAGAAATCCACAAGAACTTGTAGGAAAATTTGCACACCCATAAAATCTTCTTCCAGGGTTTGCTTGCGTCCACGAAGTCTTCAATGGACTAATTGATCCACAATGGCAGTAAATAAATTTCCCTCGATTTCTACTTGAATGTCGTGAGAACGAATATTGCGAGCTAGAAGGCATAACTTCGACTTTAGATTAATCTGTTCGGAAATAAATTAGAAAAGAGAACAAATTACTTTGGAAATAAATTAGCAAAAATAGAAGAACTAAAAAAATCAGAAAAAAAATTAAGGCTTGTGTACAACCCCCAAGCAACTGTGGCGATGACGACAAGCTAACGTGGAAGCCCCGACCGTTCTCTTCTCCCAAGCCCCAAACATCCTCAGCCTTAAATATATCAAATACCAAGGGTATTTTGGGTGTTTCATTAAAAGTTTTCAAAAAATTTGGAGAGTAACGGCTGTTTCCAACGGCTCTCAGACGGGAGGTCCTATTCCGAGCAAGTCACTAATTGCGGAGGTTTTTAACTGCTAAAATTGACTAAAAGACCTTTTAGTGCAAAAGATATACATCTAACGAGGAATTTTTTGCACTTTACCCTTCATTTTATTATACCTTCAATCGTATGCGGGACAAGAGAAGTAACTAAGGAAGAGTAAAAGTATGTATATCGGGACAAGAGAAGTATCTAAGGAAGAGTAGAAGTATGAAAAAGCACGAAAGTTGTAACCCCCCGAATTTTAAATTCCTCAATTAGCCCTAAAATTAAAAAAAAATTGAATTTAAAAAAAGTCAATTATTAAGGTTCTTATTATAATTATTATTAAGTTATACTATCATTATTTTATTCTTAAATTCGTTATATAGGATTAAAAAAATTGTTCCTTAAATAATGTAAGTAAATTTACAGAGTCTTAATAGTATCACTTTGTTGGAGTGGGTGGGGTTCCCAACCTATGTGGAGAAGACCCCGGAGTGCGACGAGCGCCGTCCGAAGTCGGAGAAGCTCGGGAAGTAGACGTTGCTGCTGCTGCTGCTGCTGGAGCTTCTGGGAGCAGGGGATCCGAGTTCGGCCCGAACTCGGTTCCAGGCCGAGTTCTGGCCGAACTCGGTCTGGCCGTTCCAGGGTTTGGCCAGTAGGTGCTGGCTGCCCCACACAGAGTTCTGGCCGAACTCTGTGTGTCGGGGGCTGAAGCGGATTTCTGGATGAGTTTTCATCATTGGATCTAATCCAACGGTCCAGGTTGGTTGCGGGATTGGGGAGTTATATTGAGTTTTCTCAACCCTAATTCATTATCGCAAGTATTGGACAACACAAAGTTTGAGAGAGAGGAGGCAAGAGTGCCATTGCAACTTCGGAGAAGAAGGCGGAGGATTGAAGGTTGATTTTCGGAGGAGATCGTGTTCGGGTAATCTCTACTCGTCGTTCTCGTTCTTCGTAGCCTTGTAATCATTGTTCTTTTCTCTGAGTGTTGTGGGGATCCGATTTGGATCGGAGGAGTTTGTAGAGGGTGTAATTCTTCTATTCCATTAGTGGAGGCTTCTCAGGGTTGGACTCCGATCGTCCCGTGGTTTTTCCCGCAAGGGTTTTCCACGTCAAAAATTCTCTGTGTCTGCGTGATTGTTTTTGTGTGGTTGTTTTTGGTTCGTGCGTTGTATTGCTCGGTCCTCTCGCAGGTACTCTCCGGTTTGGGGAAAGGTTTCCGCGTTTCTTTCCCATCAGAGTGGTATCAGAGCTTTGGGTTCAAAGGGTGTCAGGAGTTGACAGAGGAACCAGAGAGGAGAGA
Organism: Iris pallida; assembly: GCA_029216955.1. Lineage (NCBI taxonomy): Eukaryota > Viridiplantae > Streptophyta > Magnoliopsida > Asparagales > Iridaceae > Iris > Iris pallida. The sequence goes on from JANAVB010041017.1 coordinate 7,076,590, forward strand.
TGGACGCGAAGTCGGTGCGCATGGTGAATCTGAATGGCACAAACTATCATTATTGGCGGAGCAAGATGAAAGATTTGCTATTTGTCAAGAAGCTGCATCTACCCGTGTTTGCATCCGAGAGGCCCAGTGATAAATCCGAGGAGGACTGGACGTTCGAGCACATACAGGTATGTGGGTACATTCGGCAGTTTGTTGATGAGAACGTGTACAATCACGTTGCCAATATTGAGCATGCGAAGACTTTGTGGGATAAGCTGGAGTCTTTGTACGCGAAGAAGACCGGGGTAAACAAGTTGTTCCTGATCCGGACGATGATGGGTCTGCGGTACAAAGACGGGGCGTCTATTTCGGATCACTTGAGTGAGTTCCAGGGCGTGGTTGACCAGTTATCCTCTATGGGAGTCAAGTTCGACGACGAAGTTCAGGGACTATGACTGCTGTGTACGTTGCCAGACTCGTGGGAGACCGTACGAGTATCTATGATCGCTTCTGCTCCAGAGGGCGTGGTCAGTCTGGAGTTTGCCAAGAGCGGGGTGTTGAATGAAGAGATGCGGAGACGTTCTCAGGGCACTTCATCCACATCCCATCACTCAGAGGCACTTGTTTCAGAGAGCCGCGGAAGGGGCAAAAGCAGGGGTCCAGGTGGTGGCAGGGACAAGAGCAGGGGGAAGTCCAAAGGTCGTTACGAGGACTCAGAGTGTTACCATTGCGGTAAGAAGGGCCATATCAAGCGGAATTGTTTCGCTTGGAAGAAGGAGAAGAAGGGCGACAAGGGGAAGCAAGAAGAGAACACTACAGCGGCGGCCTCGGTGCATGGAGGCGATGTGATCGTCGTAGGTGATGAGGTCATTACTAACCTCGCCTGCGATGACAATTCTTGGCTGGTGGACTCAGGGGCTTCAGCACATGTATCTCACAATAGGGCACTGTTTGCCACTTACACGACAGGCGACTGTGGCGTGTTGAAGATGGGCAACGGAGATGTGTCGAAGGCGGTTGCCGTTGGAGATGTGCATTTGAGAACGAAGACGGGTGCGGTTCTTGTTCTCAAGGATGTTCGTCATGTCCCTGATATCCGTTTCAACCTGGTGTCGGTTGGAAGGTTGGATGACGAGGGATTCTTCAGTCTCTTCGGGAACAGTCAGTGGAAGCTTTCAAGAGGTTCGTTGGTGATTGCCAGAGGAAGCAAGAAGTCCGGTCTCTACTATATGGAGGGGAGCGCAGAGGGGGCACAGGAGGTGAACGCAGTCAGTGATGCATCTACCGAGTTGTGGCACAGGCGGCTCGGCCATATTAGCGAGAAGGGGATGAGCTACTTGGTGAACAGGAAAGTGATTCCGGGGCTCAAGTCTGCAAAGTTGGAGAAGTGCACGCACTGTTTGGCTGGGAAGCAAAATAGGGTGTCTTTTCAAAGTCACCCAAGTTCGAGGAAGCCGGCGTTGCTCGAGTTGATTCACTCGGATGTCTGCGGTCCTATGAAGGTAAAATCTCTTGGTGGTGCTTCTTACTTTGTGACTTTTATTGATGACTGTTCCAGGAAGGTTTGGGTCTATGCCTTAAAGACCAAGGATCAGGTGCTGCCTACTTTCAAGGAGTTTCAGGCCTCCGTTGAAAGGGAGACGGGCAAGAAGTTGTTATGTGTTCGGTCCGACAATGGCGGCGAATACATCGGTCCCTTTGATGCGCATTGCAGAGAGCAAGGGATACGACACCAGAAGACTCCGCCAAAGACACCTCAGCTCAATGGTGTAGCGGAGCGCATGAACAGGACACTGATGGAGAGGGTGCGGTGTTTGCTGTCAGAAGCAAACTTGCCGGGCAGTTATTGGGGTGAGGCTCTTCTCACAGCTGCTTATATTATTAATTTGTCTCCTAGTGCTCCTTTGCAGGGTGATGTGCCTGATAAAGTATGGTACGGCAAGGAGCCGTCATACAGTCACCTGCGGGCGTTTGGTTGTAAAGCCTTCGTGCATGTACCGAAGGACGAGAGGACCAAACTTGAGCCGAAGACGAGGCGATGCGTCTTTGTCGGCTATGGTCGGGATGAGTTTGGTTATAGACTCTACGACCCAGTGGAAGGAAAGCTCTACAGAAGCAGGGACGTGGTGTTCGTCGAGGATCAGACCATGACCAACACTCAGGATTCCGAGACGCCTTCTGAGGCTGAGGAATTGCCTGAGTTAGAGTCATTTCGCTTCGAGCAGTTTCCAGAGGACATCGCAGAGGATCCAGTTGTGGGGGAGCCGGTACATGGAGTTGCTCCCAACCTTGATCATCAGCCTGCTGATGGTGGTCAGGGTGTCCCTCAGGAGGATGAGCATGCCGGAGAGGTAGTTCCTGAAGGGGCGGAGGCTGTCGGTATACAGCCAGCACCAGTGGCTCCACTGAGAAGGAGCAACAGGGATCGTCGACCATCTACGAGATACTCACCGGATGAGTATGTGCTATTGACTGACGGGGGGGAGCCCGAAAGTTTCGCAGAGGCTATGGAAGACGAATACAGGCAGGAGTGGATGGTGGCTATGCAGGAGGAGATGAGTTCCTTGCACACCAATTCCACTTATGATCTGGTGCGGTTGCCAAAGGGCAAGAAGGCTTTGAAGAATCGATGGGTGTTCAGAGTGAAGCAGACGGAAGATGCTACTCGCCCTCGATACAAAGCGAGGCTGGTAGTCAAGGGCTACGGTCAGCGGAAAGGCGTGGATTATGATGAAATCTTTTCGCCTGTCGTCAAGCATTCGTCTATTCGGGTAGTGCTAGCATTAGCAGCCAGTTTCGACTTGGAGGTCGAGCAGATGGACGTGAAGACGGCATTCCTCCACGGTGATCTTGAGAAGGAGTTGTACATGGAGCAGCCAGAGGGATTCTGTGAGAAGGGCAAGTCACATTTGGTCTGCCGGTTGAGGAAGAGCTTGTATGGTCTGAAGCAGGCTCCGAGGCAGTGGTACAGGAAGTTCGAGTCGTTTATGGGGGAGCATGGTTATGCACGGACGACGTCGGATCATTGTGCATTTGTGAGGTATTTTGCCGAGAATGATTTTATCATTTTATTGCTCTATGTAGATGATATGCTATTAGTGGGTCGGAATGCCACTAGGATAGCGGAGTTGAAGCGCCAACTGGGCGCGGCCTTCTCTATGAAGGATTTGGGCGCAGCGAAGACTATTCTTGGGATGGAGATCAGCCGAGAGAGAGAGTCCAAGCTGCTACACTTGTCCCAAAAGAAGTACATTCACCGGGTACTTCAGCGTTTCGGGATGGACGGGTCGAAGAAAGTGAGTTCCCCCCTCGCGGCTCACTTTAAGTTCACTGAGGAGCAGTGTCCATCTACCGAGGACGAAAAGGAAGATATGGAGCGGGTTCCATATGCCTCAGCTGTGGGGAGCCTGATGTATGCTATGGTGTGTACGAGGCCAGATATTGCTCACGCGGTTGGCACGGTTAGCAGGTATCTTTCAAATCCTGGAAGGGTGCATTGGAGTGCGGTCAAGTGGATTCTGCGATATCTTCAAGGCACTGCTGATTGGAGACTTTCCTTTGGTGGTGACCAGCCGAAGCTGGTTGGGTATACCGACGCTGATATGGCTGGAGATGTAGACACGAGGCGGTCGACTTCGGGCTACGTGATGATGTTTGCGGGAGGAGCGGTGTCGTGGCAGTCGCAGTTGCAGAAGTGTGTTGCCTTGTCGACGACGGAGGCGGAATACATTGCGGCGACGGAGGCTTGCAAGGAGCTGTTGTGGATGAAGAAACTGTTGCAGGAAATGGGACTGAAGCAAGAGCAGTATACTTTGCTTTGCGACAGTCAGAGTGCGATCCACCTTGTGAAGAATCAGACGTTTCATAGCCGGTCCAAGCACATCGAGACCCGGTATCATGGGATACGGGATGTGGTTGAGAAGAAGGACGCGGCGCTTGAGAAGGTGCATACAGACGACAATGGAGCTGATATGTTCACGAAGATTCTACCAAGGGGGAAGTTTGAGTACTGCAGGCAGATCGTCGGGATGACGACGTCCTCCCCATAGTTGTGAAGGGGGAGATTTGTTGGAGTGGGTGGGGTTCCCAACCTATGTGGAGAAGACCCCGGAGTGCGACGAGCGCCGTCCGAAGTCGGAGAAGCTCGGGAAGTAGACGTTGCTGCTGCTGCTGCTGCTGGAGCTTCTGGGAGTAGGGGATCCGAGTTCGGCCCGAACTCGGTCCCAGGCCGAGTTCTGGCCGAACTCGGTCTGGCCGTTCCAGGGTTTGGCCAGTAGGTGCTGGCTGCCCCACACAGAGTTCTGGCCGAACTCTGTGTGTCGGGGGCTGAAGCGGATTTCTGGATGAGTTTTCATCATTGGATCTAATCCAACGGTCCAGGTTGGTTGCGGGATTGGGGAGTTATATTGAGTTTTCTCAACCCTAATTCATTATCGCAAGTATTGGACAACACAAAGTTTGAGAGAGAGGAGGCAAGAGTGCCATTGCAACTTCGGAGAAGAAGGCGGAGGATTGAAGGTTGATTTTCGGAGGAGATCGTGTTCGGGTAATCTCTACTCGTCGTTCTCGTTCTTCGTAGCCTTGTAATCATTGTTCTTTTCTCTGAGTGTTGTGGGGATCCGATTTGGATCGGAGGAGTTTGTAGAGGGTGTAATTCTTCTATTCCATTAGTGGAGGCTTCTCAGGGTTGGACTCCGATCGTCCCGTGGTTTTTCCCGCAAGGGTTTTCCACGTCAAAAATTCTCTGTGTCTGCGTGATTGTTTTTGTGTGGTTGTTTTTGGTTCGTGCGTTGTATTGCTCGGTCCTCTCGCAGGTACTCTCCGGTTTGGGGAAAGGTTTCCGCGTTTCTTTCCCATCACATTTTTCTACATTTAATACTGCTCCGAGGACATATTAAAAATACTTATTATATTTAATTGGATTCTGATTTAAATTTCATGAATTAGTATTAGATATTCCTAAACAAAATTAAATATTTCCTTAATTTAAAGTCTCTAACTCTGTGTTTATCTCCTTCTTCAAACAAGTAAGCATATTTCTTTCCAGGCTACCCAACCGCAAGTAGAAGTAGGGTCGCAGGTTGGCTAGCTCTACGAAAAAATAAGAAAAACAACGATTACATTACAGTAACGGGGTCTAATTTTTTAAACAGCAAATTTGCCTTAAAAGTAACAAATTTGTGCAAAATTGTAACCACTTTGGAAAAATTCCAAAAGAAGAACTTTTCCGACATATGGACTGGCTGAATACATGCATTTCCGATTTTTTTTTTGGCCGGCCGGTTGGTTTGGTTGCTTTCTTTTGGGTTTCGGTTGGGTGGGTTGGCCGGCCGGTTGGTTTGGTTGCTTTCTTTTGGGTTTCGGTTGGGTTGGTTAGTTTGTTGTGGGTTTAATGATAGGGAGGCCGGTTGGTTGGTTAGTTTGTTGTGGGTTTAGTAGAAATATCATGTTAAAAAATCGACTAAAAAATCAACTAAAAAAACCGACTAAAAAAATCAACTAAAAAAACCGACTCTAAAAAAACCAATCAAAAACCACCAAACTCCACTCCTGCTCTTCAAAATATAAAATGAGTGATTTCCGACAGATCTGTCGAAAAGGTCTTATTTTAAAAATTATTACAAACATGTTACTTCCAGTATAATTATATAAAAAATTGTTATTCTACAGCAAATTTTCTGCTTTTTAAAAGTCTCTCAACCGTTTAATATCTGTTTCCTAAATTAGCTAAACCATGCAAACCCTAAAGTTCCTTCTACCAACTTCTTTCCTTTTTGGTGCAACTGCACAAAAGCTCCTCAGCAACCGACAAAGACCACATCTCTTCACCTGTCCCCCGCACGCCAGCTCATTCGTTTCCATTTAAACCAAAACTCTTTTTTGTTATTTCAAAACAAAATTTCCACTAAGGGTCCGTTTGGTAAACCGTATTTGGAGGTGAGATTTAAATTTTTATGGATTTGGAGACAAATCCATGGAATCCTATGTTTGGTTGGAGATGGATTTGGATATGAAAAGTATGACAAAATCCAAAACTTGGATTTGGTTGAATTTTGGAGGAAAAAAATAATTATTCTTTAATAATTTCGTTAAAATATTTATTATTTAATAATTTTGTTAAAAATTAGTAAATTAAAAATTAGTTAATCTTTAATAATTTCGTTAAAAATTAGTTAATTAGTTAATTTCGTTATAATCATAATTAATAATTTATTAGTATTATTATAATATTAATTAATAATATTTTATTATTTAGTTAATAATCATAATTTACTAGTATTATTATATTATTATTATAATATTAATTAATAATTTATTAGTATTATTATAATATTAATTAATAATCATATCCTATGTTTAGTATTATTAATTAAAAAATTGGTTAATTAGTTAATTAGTTAAATTTGTTATAATCATATTAATTATAATATTTATTAATAACTATTTTATTATAATCTTAATTAATAATATTTTAATCGCAATTAGAATCATATTTTATAATAATTTAATTAATAATTTACTAATCATAATAATATTAATTATAATTACTATTTTTAAAATATTTAATTTATAGTTAATTAATCATTAATCATTAATTATTAATTATTAATTTATAATTACTTAATTATTAATTATTAATTTATTACTTAATTATTAATTATGAATTATGAATTATTAATTTATAATTGTTATTTATTAATTATTAAATATTACTTAATTATTTAATTATTACTTAATTTATAATTACTTAATTTATAATCGTTAATTATTAATCGTTAATTATTAATTAGTAATTATAATTACTTAATTTATTATCGTTACTTATTAATTATTACTTAATTATTTATTACTTAATTATAATTACTTAATTATTAATTTTTAATTATTAATTTTTAATTTTTAATTATTAATTATTAATTATTAATTATTAATCTTTAATTATTAATCGTTATTTATTTAAAAGTTAACTAATCATTAATTATTAATTTTATAATTAATAATAACTAATCGTCAATTTTTAATTACTAATCGTTAATTATTAATTTTGTAAATAATAATAACTATAATTAATCATAATTAATTAATAGCTTAATTATTGATCATGACTATAATTTAATTATTAATCATAAAACCAAATCCTATGTTTGGTTGGAGTTGGATTTGGAGTTGGATTTGAATAGTAAAATTCATGATTTGGATTTGGAGGATTTCCAAATCCAAATAGTAAAATCCGGTTACCAAACAAGCCCTAAGGTGAAACACCGTACGTACCCACAGCTGCCTACTCTACTCCTCCCATATATGCTGTTTAGGCCATCTGCACACAACAGCGAGCTCCCGCCCTCCTTCAAAATCGAGGGGAGTATGTTAGTAAAAAGACTTCTTTGCCCTTCCCATTCTCCATTCATCAATGTTATATCAGTTCACCTGCAGAAACTTATAATAAGAATTTACATATTTGCCCTCAATATTTTAGGTATGGGTTTGAAACATGTAGGTTAGGAGTATGTTAGTAATGTATATTTTGAATTAGCAGATACATTATATTGTAAACACACTTTCTATATAGTATATAAATGTGTTACTTGTAATCTTATAAAGAAATGTAATTTATTAGGTTAAGCATTATAGTTATATAAGTGAGTCACTTATATAAGATTGTCAAAATTCTTTTCTGAAGTTTTTTTTAGACACATATAACCAGTGGCTTATAATAAAAGAAATCTGTCATATATAATTGACTATGCAACCACTTAAAGTGATTGCATGGTCAATTAGATATGTCCGATTTTTTTATTTTTTTTTTATGTAGAAGCCATTGGTTAGATGGGTCTAAAAATAACTTCATGAAAGAATCTTGACAATTTTTTTATTTATAAGCAATTGTTGTTATGATTTAATTTTTTTTATAGGCTTAATTTCAAATTGATACTTTCAACTATTTAGGGCATGTTAGGTTACGCGTTATAGCACGTTTTTTCTGAGTGATAACGGTAAATTGGCAAAAAAATGTGTTTGGCAGCTGCAATTATGATTTTGCTTTCTCAAAAAAAAAATTAGAAAACAACTTTATGATGCAACTTTGAGAGAGCAGCGAAAACATATTTTCTGATTTATTTTAATTTTTGCACTGTTTGCGGGGCCCACCACCCACCAACCCCCAACTCTCGCACACACTCTCTCTCCCTCTCCTCCAGAAGAATGGAGTCCATGCTCCTTCCTCTTCCTCTCTGAGATGGGTTGTCTGCTCCTTCTCCCGACTCGAGGACACTACGACGACGACGGTGGGACAAGACTACAAGGGAACTTGACCGGAGGGACTCGACCACGACCTTGACACGACGACAACTCAACCTCTCCCTCTATGAGATGGTCGAACTCGACCACGACTGGAGGGACCGAGTCTTAGCTAACATGAGCCGTCCGTGAAGATTCTGGATCGCAGGGAGAAGATACTGCGTAACCAGAAACTTGTGCTATCATTAAATTTCGAGGACGAAATTTTTTTAAGGGAGTAGAGTTGTTGTTAGTGCCGGGGCACAATTTTTCGATGAAAAACTGTGAAGATGAAACAATTGTAAGAACAATGTTCCAACGCAACACTTCTAGGAAGGTTGCGCAAGTATAACGAAGATCTAAGAAGATCTCGTTACAGCAGCATATGATATACGAGAATCTAAGAAGAATTCGTAATCCACAGTCGCGAAGAAGATGACAAGCGAAAGATGGAAGATGGCCTGCTGGGGTGAATGATCACCGTTGTTCAAAGCTATATTCGTCCCACACGAATAGCTTCTAGGAACCATCAAGTTCGTCGGAGAACTTTGGAACACTTCTGCTCTTCTGACTCCTCGGATCGTACACGGACTCACGTGTAAAAGCAACGCTGGTGCAAAGCTTCTCTTCTCTCTCACAGCTTCTGTTTACTTGTGTTAAGAAACACTTGTAAACTTTCGTAACTCTCTGAATATGTTCTGTGTATATTGCCTGTGAGGGAGAAGAGACCTTTTATAGGCCCGAGTAGCAACTACCCGGTTAGCACAACATTCGGGACGTGGTAATAACCACTCTGAACGTGCAGTAACCGCTCAGATCATGCACATGCACGATATGAAGGTGGAAGGAAAGTTGATGGCTTAGAAGGAAGTTGATGGAGTAGAAGGTGAGCATTCGGTTCATTCGATTTATGTCGAATAAAAATAGTCAAAATCAAATAAATCGAACTTCTAAAAATCCAACACCAAAACAAAATATTTGTTCAGTTGGATATTTAATGGTTGGACCCAAAGTTGATATTGTAGTTAGACTATATCTTAAATTATAATTTTTGTAGAAATTTATTATATTTTAAAATTGTTTCCAAAGTTAGATTTGTTAATTATCAAAGTTGAAAACACATAAAATTATTGTTTTCAATATATACATATTTTTAATTATAAAAAATGCATATAATTGATGATATTTACATAATTGTATAGAAAATGTTTAATTTCAACTTGATACCCTCAACTATTTTACTTTTTTAACTTGATATCTTAAATTTTTTTACTGGACAACTTGATATCTTAAAAAAAATGGACCAAAATATCCTTACTCCGAGTACTTTCACTCCGACCTCGTCTACAAGACCCTTTTTACTTCGTTCACTGATGCCAGGGCGTCTCCCGCTCCACCTCCCTCATGTGTGGCACGAGGGCCAGAGCGTCGACGACGCCTTCCAGCTTGTCAAGGCAGCCCGCGGGATCGCCAACCCAAACATGGGCTTCGTGTGCCAACTCCTCCAGGGAGTACAAAAGGTTTAACTCCATATCCTCTTTTAAATTAATTAAGAAATCAATCCTGGTCAAAACATTATAAACCATTGTGAAACAAAAGATGTGATCCTTTAGCAGTAGGAAAGAAAAGGGAAAGAAAAAAAAAAAACACAACAAAATTCTCTTGGCACACGGCTTGGAGAGAGAGGATGGGGGGACAAGGATGGCCGGAGAGAGAGAGAGAGAGAGAGAGAGAGGGGGGGGGGGGGTGTCAGGTTAAAAAAAACTTGAATAATTGAGAATATCAAGTTGCAATTAAGCATAAATTCTTATTCGATTTTTGATTTTGGGCCGAAACCAATATCCAAAATCAAAACCGAATAAATTCTTTTTAGTATTTTCAAAACCGAAACCGAACCAATTTTTTTTTTTTTTTTTTTAAAAGAAAAACGTCCAAACCGTCCATTTGTAGTATTTTCATCAACATAAGCTACATGATCTCCAATCGAACCAACATAATATGCCCAAATTCAAACCCAAATACATTTACCATATATAATACAAAAAATTTGTTGTACCGATAAAAACTTGTATGAAATTGGTTACAACGTAATTTTTTTTCGAAATTAGGAACAATGATAAACATAGCGAGATTGTATGGCGGAATTTGAGCACGCCAGACAGTCTGGCTGAAAATGAGCTTGGGTCGATTTTGATGTTGGCTTTTTTTTGTGGTTGGTTTTCTTTATGTTGGTTTGGATTTTGTTTTTTTAGTTGTTTGGTTTGGGTTTGTTTCTTGGGTTGAGGTGGGCAAGTTTTTAACCGTTGTAAGATTCCTCCTAACGTTCCATTCCAACGTTACAATTACAACGTTTATTTGCAACGGCTATTCATACCACAGTCCTATAAATTAATGCACAAACAACTAAAAACCAAAACACAAACCAACATAAAAAAACCAACCCAAAAAAAAAACCAACATCAAAATCAACCGAAACCAAAAAAACCAAGGCAAAATAAAAACCAACAAATGATAACCAACCCAAGCCAAACCAAGTGAAAATAAGAAAACCAATGCGGAATTTGAACATGCTCATTTTCTGCGAGACGGTATGGCTATGTTTATCAATGTTCCTAATTTTGAAAACTTTTTACGTTGTAACCAATTTCATACAAATTTTTATCTGTATATCAAATTTTTTGTATATAATATATTTGGAACCATGCATTTGAGTAACTTCCTAGAACCTACTCCCCTAATTATTCTAACTTGTAGAATTTACAAGTTTAGTATAATAGCTTGTATTCAAAAATATAATCTACTAAAAGGAATTCATGCAAATTAACATTTTCAGTCGTCTATGACCAATTCAGCAGAGTTTGCAACAAAGGAAATCTTAAACATCATTACCAGTTTCATACTATAACAAAATGTGGAGCACAATTGTCTAGTAGATACAAAAAATGACCACACTACTTGTTCTTCTTCAGATATCTTTACAAAACCATGATAATAAAGATAAATTTAAGAGGTAACCGAAAGTACCAAGGATTAATCATATAATAACCATAAATACAAGCCTGTCAAAACCCTTGTTAGCAATTCGGCAAACGGAAAAAATTCGAAACGACAAAAGTACGAGTATAAATCGGCTCAGTGCAAATAAAATACGTTCAAAAATTCGGTCAAGTATTCGAAAAATGGAAATATTGAGGTTAAAAACTTCACATTCTTAAATATGTTGTCAAATTTGGTTAATTAAACAGGTTTCCAACACATTTTTGTGCCAAATTTTTCAATAATTTATACATAACACATTTAAAACTTCGCATGCTGAAAATTTACGTACGGATTTGGACCTGTCAAAAGTACGCAAGTATTATACGTTTATGAAAGATACGGAAAAATTTGCGTATAATACGAGTTTTATTCGGGTGATTGCTAACAAGGGTCAAAACACCAATATTGTTTCACATTTAGCGACAAAATAAAACATCAAACATCTTCTCACTTATGCGGACGGTAAGCTCACCCAGTCCACAGCCCACAGCAGCAAAAACTAGCCAACACACTGGGAAGACATAAAACACGGGCAATAAGAACCTCAGTTTAGGTGTTAAACATGTCGGTAAAACAATGCACACTTCACATAAAGTGATTACTGTCTGTATATAAATGAGTACACACCTGCATATTCAGCGAAACCAAACTTCGCTGCAAACATGAAATTGCAAAAGGGCAATTAAAAAGGGTTGATGTTAGGGTTGGAATTTCACATGGATATGAATGAAATAGACTGATGATTCAAATAGACAAGTAAAAAAGAAGGGGGAATATATATATATACACACACATACACATCTGAGCTATGTTTTATGGAGACAGATATATGATAAGGATACTGCAACACAGATACGGTGTATTTTTGGAGTGTCCAGGAAGTGTCCAATACATGTCCAACACGGCACGGTCCTAATTTTTGGAGTGCCTATGCTTACTAAGCCTCCAAGGAACTAGCTTCCATTATCGAAACTCGTGTGCCTCTTTCCTTTATTTATCGTCAATAAATAGAGATTTACATTTTACAACAAATAACTAGCAATTTAATAAGAATTAATCCTGACTAAAATACAAAATTCGACTGAAACAGAATAACTACTAAAGTGCTATGACTAAACAAAATTGAGCAACTTGTCATTCCTCCCCTCTTGGATTTTGTTAGCATGGCCATTGATAAAGCCGAATGGAAGAAATGGATTCAAACTACGGACTCCAGAAATTCGGGATAAAGACTGGTGTTTGCTGTAGTACCACTCCAGAAATTATTTCTTAACAGAATTGAACTCCTTCCAATTCACTTGCCAATTTTGGTTGCAGGCCTTCTTTCCTCACAAACTTCTACAGGCCAAAATTGCAAGTGCTACCTATGATGCTAAGGTAAAAAGGACACAATGTGTTCATCTATTTGAAGAAGGAGACTTGTTATGATTCGAATTCAGTTGACCCTTTTATTAATTTATCGTGTTTAAATAGAGAGTACATACGCTGACAAAATAACAACAAATAGCAATTCTATAGGAACTAATCCTGGTAACTAGGATAGACAATCGGAAAAAGAAAAATCAGAATGAAACAAAATAGCTATTAAAATGCCAGAAGTAGTTTATCATATACTAAGAAGAAAAGAGACTTGTTGCTACAGAATACATGTATCTGTAGCAACCATATTGCTTTTCAGGCGCATTCTAAATCTTAAATAATGGACGACACAACGAGTGCATAATCTGAAATAAATTATCTACAACCATAAAAAAAGAACTTGCACAGATCAAGAAAAGATTAAAAACATAATAGTATAACACAGTCTATAAACAATAATGTTCATCTTAATTAAAAAAAATAGATTGGAAAAGTACATTAGAAACATTAAGACACAACTTTATATTTGCAAGCCTTAGATTAGATTATGGTTTTGTTGCATCGTGAAACTGTCTTTGAAGAACATCTAGGTTACAAGAGTCCATCGAAAGATTGAAAAGTTAATGGGCATGATAAACATATCTCAATAATTGCAATTAGAGGAAGAGGAAATTATAAGGAAAAAAATTTGTAGAAGAAAAGAGGGGAAATAATTACGTATTTCGTGATCGGGGATCTTATTCCGCTGCTCTGAAACATCTGCAAAAACAACAACAATAAAATGATGACAAATTAAAATTCATAGAATCTCAAAGAAGGAAAAAAAAAAACAACAACAACAAAATGTGAAAAATTAAAATTAATAAAATCTCAAAAAGAAGAAGAAAGAATTACTTGAATTCTTTGAAAGTTGTTCCTGGACCTCCGTGATTTTCATCTTCACCTCTGAAAGACAAAACAACGACAACAACAAAATGTGAAAAATTAAAATTGCTAAAATCTCAAAAAGAAAAGAAAGAATTACTTGAATTCTTTGAAAGTTGTTCCTGGACCTCCGTGATTTTCATCTTCACCTCTGAAAGATCTACAAAACCAACAACAAATTAACAACAAAATGATACAAATTAAAATTGATAAAATCTCAAAAAGAAGAAAAAAATTACTTGCAAGTTGTTCGTGGACCTCGGTGATTTTCTTCTTCACCTCTGAAAGATCTATGGTAACAAATTAAAAACAATAAAATAAAAATCTAAACAAAGAAAGAGAGAAATACCTTGGCGGATATCCTTTAAGAAAACATCTGCAAAAACAACAACAAGAGTGATAACAAATTAAAATTGAAATTAATAAAAGTCTCAAATAAATAAGAAACGAGCACCTTCGCTGGAAAAAGCACGACGTCCTCTTCCTCCTGCTCGAGGCAACCACAATGGAGACTTAACCTTTGACAGCAAGGAACGCAGTGGAGACATTGTCTCTTACCTTCTTTTTTTTTCTTTTCCTCTTAGTCTTTCGGCTAGGGTTTCCCTTTTTTTTTTTTTTTTTTAGGTTACTAGTACAATTGACTATTTATAGCCAGAACCTCCCTCCCTTGTATTTGGCGGCACACCAGCTGCCTGTCTGGCCAGAATATATTTAGCGCCTGTTCATATAATATTTGGTGCTCTAAGCTTGTTTGGTAAATAGATTTAGATTTTAGATTTGGATTTGGATTTGGAAATCCAAAATCCAAATCTAAATCCAAATAATGTCAAAATACAAATCCAAGTCCAAATCCAACTCCAACTAAATATAGAATTTAGATGGGAGGATTTATGAAATGCCCAAAAACTAAAAAAAATTTATGTAAAATCCACCGCTAAAAAATTTTTCATCGCGTGCCCAGAATTAGAGAAACTTATCCAAAGCGGATTCCAAATGACCATTTTGCCATTCCTTTTAATTTATTGAAAACACCCACGAAACTGCTCTTAAAAAAACGTTTCGATACTTCATCTTCTTCCATACGCTGCTCACTTTCGAATCTAGGTTTTCTCCTCAAAAATCTTCAAAAACCCGTCGAAAAATTTCGGAAAGACCGGGACAAACGGCAAAAGTGCTAAAACGGAGGTCAAAACATCATTTTTTTGCGATTCTAAAATTTCGGAAGACCGTCTAACGGTGAAGTGATTACTTTCAGTCTCCTCGACGATACGCTCATTTTGCGACAAACGGGACCTCGTTTCGACCTCCCAGTCAAAAGTTATGGCTCTCCAAAGTTTCAGCTGACCATAAAATGCAGGAGAATGGTCATTCTCCGTGTTAGAACACGAAAAATGTTAATTTCGCATGAGGGTGGTCATTCTCCGTGTTAGTAACACGGAGAATGTCATTCTCCGTCTTAATTGACACGGAGAATGACCATTCTTCGTGCTAAATTACACGGAGAATGACTATTCTCCGTCTTAATTTACACGGAGAATGCCATTCTCCGTGTAGTTTATCACGGAGAATGCCATTCTCCGTGTAGTTTATCACGGAGAATGGTCATTCCAGTGTTAAAACACAGGAGAATGACCATTCTCCGTGTTAGAAACACGGAGAATGCCATTCTCCGTGTTAAATAAAACGAAGAATGTTATTTTCCGTGTTAAATAAAACGGAGAATAGCATTCTCCGTGTAATTTAGCACGGAGAATGGTTATTTCAGTGTTAAAACGCAGGAGAATGGCATTCTCCGTTTTTTATAAAATGGAGAATGACGTTCTCCGTGTTAAATAAAACGGAGAATGTTCATTCTCCGTGTTAAATAAAACGGAGAATGGTCATTCTCCGTGTAATTTAGCACGGAGAATGGTCATTTCAGTGTTAAAACGCAGGAGAATGGCCATTCTCCGTGTTAGAAACACGGAGAATGTCATTCTCCGTTTTAAATAAAACGGAGAATGTCATTCTCCGTGTTAATTTACACGGAGAATGGTCATTCTCCGTGTTAAATAAAACGGAGAATGATCATTCTCCGTGTAATTTAGCACGGAGAATGGTCATTTCAGTGTTAAAACGCAGGAGAATGGCCATTCTCCGTGTTAGAAACACGGAGAATGTCATTCTCCGTGTTAGAAACACGGAGAATGTCATTCTCCGTTTTAAATAAAATTGAGAATGACATTCTCCGTGTTAATTTACACGGAGAATGGTCATTTCCAGTGTTAAAACGTAGGAGAATGGCCATTCTCCGTGTAATTTAGTTTTTTCAGGAATAAAGAGTTTCGTTCTTCTTTCAAAGCGATGATAATTCTTATGGAAAAGAAGAAGAAAGATATTCTCTCCACAATTGACGTCGATGAAGATGATGATGATGGTGATGATGATGACGAGCGATGATCTGAGTTCGACCGAAGAAAAGAACACCGAACTACGAACGATCTTTGCGATCTCTGCTGAAGATGAGAGCAATGGAATTCAGATTTTCCGTGAAGAAGAAGAAGAAGAAAATCGCAATCCAGATCTGAGTTTTTTGAATTCAAATACATATAGATGACCAATTCGCGCGGAGGGGTAGTTTCGGTATTATAAAAATAGCAGTTTTCCAGCGGGTGGCATCTAAAAGGGAATCTTGGAATATTTAACGTGAAAATACTTAATTCTGGGCATTTCATAAAACTCATCCAGCGGGTGGACATTTCATAAAAGCCCATCCCGAAATTGGGTTTCTCAGCAATTTCCAGAATTTAGATTTATGAAATATAATTTGTACCTATAATTTAGTAATTAGAAAATATTTCTCAATTTCTAAAATAATATTAAGAACATTTGTACACCTATAAAATATGCCCACATGGCCATCTTTGGTCACACCACATGTTTATTTTGGCATGGGTTTCGTCCGGGCCAAGTTCAGACTGGTTTGGTATAACCGGTCTTCCGCAAATCGATAAAACTTAATAATAAATAAAATCTTCGGTAAGGGTTAAGTCGTAACTTGGCCTGGTTTTCCTAGTTAGGACATCACTATGGCTCGGCCTTCTCTACTAGGGTTAATACACTAGTCAAAGCACACCACTGCACTATCCGTGCCACGATTTCTAGTCACCTTGTACTCTAATTCCTAACCATGACTAAAATCATCTACCGTAATCATTAACTAATTAATTATTTATAAAACCTAAAAATCACCATTCCAATATAATAAATAATAATAAAATATTTTAAAATTTTTGGGAAGGGGAGCTACAAATCTACCCACCTTAAAAATAATTTCGTCCTCAAAATTCTAATTCATAACTATTCTTAGATTCAAAAAGGAAGTCTACTATAACCTTAATCTCCTTAAATTTAATTTCTTGATAATAATGGTATCCTCCTTCTAGCCATTTTGTAACTACGAAACTCCGCGGACTTCTACCCACCTTAGAAACTAAGACATGCTTTTAGGAATAATGAGGTTAGAAGGATTCCAAAGTCCGGGTATTGTACCTCACCTCTTGTTAATAGAGAATAAGACACTGCGTAACGAGATACGGTAGATATAAGTCAAGTCAAGGATCGTTCCTTAGTAAATGGAAAACGAGTGTGTACAATGACACAGGATCAATGAAATAGGGGAACAAACACATCCATAGTATACAAGAGTTATCGACGGGATAACCATTCTCTAAGGCACATCATATAAAAGATTTCTAACAGCTAGGTCGTGAATTTCTATTTGTGTCAAGCCTGCCAGACTATTGTCACAAGGGTTCTAGTTAACCAAGCTTCAAACGAATGATTAGAGGCTCACAACATTTGGTCTCTTGAGAATAGATAGTCTCCTAGGTTGGCATTTGGTCAAGGGAAAGATCCTAATCATTCTTGGACTCCAATGACCAGAAGATCATGATAGTAGGTTTAGGGTCGCAGAGAGGACGAGTAACTCAAGGCAAGGTTCTAGTCACCTGGTTGGCCGATGGTAGTTACCCTTGTGTATACAACTATCATAGCCATGGGGATACCCGATATCTCTCTACCAACTATAAGCTTTCGTCTTTCCAAATCAGTGAAAGAGTTCAAGGGAGATGTCACTGAACGCAATTACGTGATTCAAAGGCGAATGTATAATTCAAGAGGAATTGTCAAAACAGTCACGGATGAGAGACATCTACATCTCAACCCACGTAGGGTAATTAGATGAAGAGCGAACCAAATGTATCATGGTTGATCAGACCGTAATACACTAATTCTGATTAGACAATATGTTTAGCGGGCGTCCCCAATAAACATATGTCTCGAATCAAGTTCGATAAAGTATAAGCTTGCAAAAACTAGGCTGTAATAGCAGCGTTGGTAAAGATAGTCAAAATACAAGTATGCGAGATTTTTGGAAGGAGGAAATAAGTAGTTCGAGTTTTGAGAGAATCAAAACCTTACCTGGTGTTCTTGCTTATACAGTCTTCCTATAATCTTCCTATCTCTAAGGCCTTGGTCGACTAATGGGTTATGGACTTCTGAGTTCTATTTTCTAAGTAAACCTATTAGTGTCAGTCAATTACCTCGTCAATAGATCACAAGGACCACGAAATGCTAGGTTGGGAGACATGCTACTCAACTTACAGAACTTACACTAGTATTGGTTTTGGCTCTTAGGGTCATACAGGGCAGTCCCTATCCTCTATAGTATCCTAAACTTGTAATCACGTCTGAAATCATTTTACCGAGAGTTATGCCTCGCCCATATACTCTGGCTGTGGTAAACCCTTGGTTCCATGATTCAGAGGTGATATGCTATCAGGCACTCTACCTTATATTGACACAAGAGTATCTAAGATCTAAAGAGGTCAACTAGGACATAGTTTTAGCAATGTTCCATAGACTATGATTCTTCGAAATGATTTCAATTCTATGGGTTGTGACTCGCCAGTGCGCTGCTGGCTGCAGTGAACCCACATTCTCCACTCTCAAATAATTGACGACAGTGCGCTGCTGTCTAATCATCGCAGTCATTTAATTACTTTAACTATATTCCTAAGGACTTCAAGGAGCTGCTAAAGGTTCAAACTAGTTTACTATGATAGAAAGCGTAAACATCTGCCTATAAGTCTCAATCCTTAAAGTAGAAGATTAATCGGGGAGGAAATAACTAAAGACAATGAAAACAAGAACATCCTAACATTTATTTCATATATATATTTCAATTGGCTGAGGGAAAACTTTGAATCAAACCTAACTCGGGATTCGTATATGAATAACAGGATCAGAAATTACAAAATAATTCTTAACAGCAAAATAGGATATTAAAATAGACAATTCTAACTTATGATATAAGATTTATATCTAAATAAGAAAATTGAAAAGTTTATCAAAATTAAAGCCTTAATTCCAGGAAAGCCTAGTTTACCAAGTGAATAGTATACCCACATTGGATCATGTCGTCATATCAAGAGTAATAGTGTTTCTGTAAAGATCTGACAAGCTACCTAAATTTAATAATTCTGTATCTAAGTGGCATGGCTTATCAGACAATCTTAACTACCCAATTAGTCAAATTAACTGGGACCCTGATCCTAGTTATCCTCCTAAATTATTTCAATCCTAATTGTGAATGAGCATTTTCTGAGCGCAGGCTTGCAATAGTACGACTAACGTACCATCACGAGTTCATAATCTTTTGCAAAAACGGACCTGCATGGGCTACCATAAAAACTTGTCACGACCCGTACCCGCTTTTCCGGATACGAGACATGTCCAAGCCAGCCTACGCCGCAGAGTCGACGGTAGAACGCTGTCAAGCCCGCAAAAAATAAATGCTAAAAATATCACATTTGCTGCTCATTCACATTTCTAAGTTTATTACAACATTTAGAACATTTATATTTAAAGGATATACAAGATTTTACAATTAATGAAATTGATACAACTGCTATCTATTTCTAGGTTTCTGTCTGCAAGTACACCCGAATCTCCCAAGCTAAGTGAAGCCATAGCTAACCTGAAAAATGATGGTTTCCAGTCAGGAATGGAACAAGTACACAAACTGACGACAATGCGAAAACACAATAGAATTAACACGACATAAAAATAACATATGAGATATGAAAACTGGAAAGTTCTGATGACACGGCACGATGGAGAAGAAAAGGAAAAAATAAATAAAAGACAACTACCTATGTGGTGTGAAATATCTGTTTCGATATGTGAATGGCTAGGGGGTAAATCCGGCACCCTGCACGTGTTGTGTGCAGCTGCTATTATTCAAGAATAGACTCATGGAAAAGTTCTGGGTAGTCCACATGTCTACTAAGATATTTCCCCTCCCGACTACTCTGTGTGACGAGCGTGTCAACAAGCAGCAAGATATATGTATAAACATGAAATAAAAGACTACTATGAATCGAAAGCAATCAGAAAGTGCACTTGCCTGAGGTCCTTAGCTGGTGAAACCAATAATACCATACCACTCAATGAGCCACAATCAGTCAACACATACAGAAGTCTCCAGATGCTGAAATAAACATTACGAACGTTCTCAGAATAGTCAAAATGGCTAGGATTGCCTGTCCTTAAGTCAAATTCTGGACACAGGAGCAAAACGGTAATTTTGGGTCAAAACGGTATCCGTCGTTGGATCCGCTTTGCACCGAAAAGCGTGCCTGAGTCAACAGCCTCTAAAGTCATCAAACTATATGTCTACAGGTCCAGTTTTCCGATACGAACCCAATCGTATGTCCAGAATTGGATTCCGGTGGACCGTGCACAAAATCGTCCGTTGAGTCGAACCGTGGGGCCCGCAAAACGGCGTTCCGATTCAACTGTCTCAGAATCGGACCAAACTTGGCATACAGGACCAAAAAAATAATACGGTCCTATTGGCGTAAGTTTCTTCTCGATCTGACGAGCGTGCACAAAGTAATTGGAGTTTGTGCAAAGTGGTCGATACGGTAAATTTTGACGGATACGCATCAAATTCGTCGTGCACACGCGACCAATTTGAATTCCGCCAAAGCCCACATGTCCACGAAGCCGTTATGCACCTTTCGATGCTTTCGGTTCGTGACCTCGTCGTCCGGATTGGCGGGACGCACGTCGTATCGGACAATTTCTAGTTTTTGAAAAATAGTTTTAGCCATTTTTTCTCGATTTTTGAGTCGATTTATCTTCGCATCTACTGACTATAAAAATAATCTATAAATAGGGTTTGAAAGCTGGTTAGGTTGTCTATAGGTGCCTTTAAATAGGTTCCAAGGTTTCGTACTGGATCGACCAGAAATGGCCTTCCAAACAGGGCATTGGGACTGGATTCATGTTCTATTTTTACCAGTTTTCCTCAAACTTTGAATCGATCATCTGGCCAATATAAAGCATATAAATTCGATCTAATTGAGAGGAGATAAACTCGTATGGGTTGGGGACATACTCGAGAAAACGGCTCGCGAAACTATTGAACGATCGTCGAGAAACAACGCCGCGAAGTAGGGCTGTCGGTTGCCTTCGCTGCTGTTGCTTGGCCTGTGTATCAGCGCTGCGCGCGTTCGCGCGCTACCTCCGGCGCGTCGTGGCTGGCCGACGGCACCTCTCCCAGGCTGGGAGGGTCGCCAGGGTGGCCGCCAGGGTCGGGGGCTGTCGGCGTATGCTAGGGTTTGGGGTTGGAACTCCTCTCGATATCTCACTTATATATACGGTTCTCTCCCTCTCTCGGCTGTGTGTTAGCGCTCGGGTTGGGGAGTAATGTACTGGGCCTGGGCTGCTTGCATGGGGAAAATTTTAGTTTAGTTATTCCTGTAACTAACTATATTTATATCCATATATCTACATCCATATAGTTACCTATGTACATATATATATATATATATATATATATATATATATATATATATATATATATATATATATATATATATATATATATATATATTTATATATATATATATATATATATATATATATATATATATATATATATATATATATATATATATATATATATATATATATATTTACCACATATACATATATATTTATATATACGTACACGTACACACGTATATATATTTATATATACATACACACACACATATATAATATATATTTATATATGCATACACATACGCACATAGATAGTATATTTATATATTCGCACACATATACCTGTATATTTATTTATACATCCACCCATATGTATCTGTATTTATTTACACATATATACCTATATTTATATGCACGTATATACCTATATCTGTATACATACACATATATATCTATTATACAAAATATATATACCCCATATTTTATATATATATATATATATATATATATATATATATATATATATATATATATATATATATATACACTTAAACTCACAAAAACCTAAAATACTTTAATTCAATATTATAAATACCAATATCCTTATTATCCATGTATAGAAGAGCACATTTATATCTACATATATATTTAAATTTAATTTACCATAAATCGACTCAATAATAATTATAGTATTTAAATGGAATGAACATGCTTATTAAATCTCCACAAAATAATCTTAATAATAATAAAATAATAAAAATTGCCCCAATGGGTGATCTTTACCACACACCCTTACTTGGGTAAAATTGTTCAAATATTGGAAAACACCATTAATAATGAAATATAAATTTGTACCTATAATTTAGTAATTAGAAAATATTTCTCAATTTCTAAAATAATATTAAGAACATTTTTACACCTATAAAATATGCCATATGGCCATCTTTGGTCACACCATACGTTTATTTTGGCATGGGTTTGGTCCGGGCCCAATTCCGACTGGTTTGGTATAACCGGTCTTCCGCAAATCGATAAAACTTAATAATAAATAATTAAATAATAAATAAAATCTTCGGTAAGGGTTAAGTCGTAACTTGGCCTGGTTTTTCTAGTTAGGACATTACTATGGCTCGGCCTTCTCTATTAGGGTTAATACACTAGTCAAAACACGCCACTGCACTATCCGTGCCACGATTTCTAGTCACCTTGTACTCTAATTCCTAACCATGACTAAAATCATCTACCGTAATCATTAACTAATTAATTATTTATAAAACCTAAAAATTACCATTCCAATAAAATAAATAATAATAAAATATTTTAAAATTTTCGGAAATGGGAGCTACACAAGTCAACAAAAAAAATCGTATCGAGATAAGTTGCATAGCCAGACTTCGAAAATAGTTGGATGGCGACTTCGAACGCAAGGCGTTGCGAAGGATCATTGCGATCGTATGTACGACAGCTCGACACAACGTATAGGATTGATAGTCCATACGAAACGAGATATGCAATTTTGAATCGTGTCGCATGCAATGACTTTATTGAATGAATCACGTATGTATCGAATATACGTATGTGATAAAATTTTGAGAACAGTTGCTAAAGATAAGTCCGATAGGGAGTACGAGATGGCAAGCATTAGGATTAAAAATTTGCTTGTTAGCTTTGTTCAAATTTGCTACCACTGGACTTGGTCGAAATACATATATCTTTAGGACGCTTTGAATATATGTACTGAACCAAATCGAGTTATATACAAAATTTAAATCGAGCTGCAGGAAAGACTTTGAAATATTAATGAAAAGCTTGCATGATAGTGTAAAACTGAACAACATTGGTAGGACGAGATCGTGAAACGACTATAAAATACTTAATCGGAGTGTTGGTTTTGGTTCGAGAATGAACCTTATTTTGAGTGGTATATTCTGTAATGCCCCGCTCCGCACGGTACATTACGCTGAGATGTTGACTCAAAGATTCGTGTTGACCGAATGAAATGTATCGATTTAAAACGATACGAGAGTTACGTTGTCTCGAACAATGCATCAAACTAAGTCGATGCGAAGAGTTGCATTGTCCCGAAGAATACATCGAGTTGAATCGATGCGAAGCGCTGCATTGCCCCGTATGATAAGTGCGTTGAGTCGGCTCGAAGATTCTAATAAATCAGTGAAACCCAGTTTTGTATTATGAATTATTATTATTAGCGTAATATTATTATTATTATTATTAGTATTATTAATGAGTTTTAAAAATTAATTTCGAAAATAATAAAGTTGAATTTTTGATTGCTGGCCTGACCCGTGCCCGGACCAGATCCTCGAAACCCAGACCCGATCCTAACCCATTCATTTGAAATCTGTTTTATTAAAAAAAAAAATTTCTACCCCTTTTACCAGCTCACCCCATTATTTGCTCTCCACGACTTTTCCTGGCTACCCACATTTTCCTACTCATATTCCCTATTCCTCTCTCCTTACACAACTCCCCTCCACACGTACCAAACCACTTCACCACGACCCCCTCTTTATTTTCTCCTCACACTTTCTCTCTCTCTCACAAGAGCTCTAACACCAAACACCTCTCCAGCACTCTCTTTCCAGACTTCTCTATTTAAACACAAACACCACCACCATCCCATTAATCCCATCCCTCTCACCCGCTCACTCTCTCCAGCCAGCACCCCCAACCACCCGAGCATCGAAACCCTCGCCACCCCGACGCCGGACCCGCACCCCGATCGGCGTGCCCTCGGCTTCCCGCCAACGCCGGACCACCCTCGCCGAGCCCGTCGGCCCCAACCCTGCGGCGTCCTCCGGCCATTTCCCGGCCGCCCGCACCCCCGCGCGCGTTTTCCAGCGCGGCCCCGACTCTCCGGCGACCCCCCTATCCGACCGAACCCCCTTTCTAGCGCCCCCGCGCATCCCCGTGCCAACCCGCGCGGCTCCCGCGACCGACTTCCGACCACCCGCGCACCGTCCCGACGGTCTCCTACCGACCCCCGACTCCGGTGGCCGTGCCCTAGCCCCGACCAGGCCGCGCCCTCCAGCGGCGGCCGCGGCCGCGCACCCCGGACCCCGATCCAGCCCCGCCCCGACGTCTCCCGCGGCCAGATCCGTCTCCAGCAGCCGCTGCCGCCCCCGGCAGCCCCGATCTGCGCGTGCGTAGCCCCGTCCCGAATGGACAGCACCTGCGTGTGCTTTCGCATGGTTCGATTCCGATTTTGAGTTCGTTCTGTGGATTCACGCGTCCCGAGTCCGAGGCAACCCTTCGGATTCCGTCGTTTTGGGTAATTCCTGGTTAATTACAGTAGTTTGTCCCTCCCGTGTCAATGATGAGATTGGTCCACGAATCTCCTTCGGAAATTTGATTTTTGGGTTACGTTTATTTCTGGGATTTTCCGAGAGACCTTCGGGAAAGCCTCTGTTAGTTGGTTTTGATTTTTCCGAAACGTTCGGAAATGGATTTCTGGATAAATTGGTTTTCGGATCTTTCCGATTTTGTGCTGTGATGTTTTAGGGTTGGTTTCGGATTCCCAAATTCGTTTCGGGTCGTTCCGAATTAATATTGGGAATGATTGTGGTTATTTTTATATATATATTTTGGGATTCCCTGGTTTGGGATTTGTAGGAAAATATTGGCACACTTTTCCAGTTTTTGGGTTGACCAAAAATAGAGGAAATGCTGCCAGATTTTCCATAAAATTTAATTATATTTTTAAAATGATTTTAAAATAGTTTTCGGAAAATATTAGTATTTTGGGATTTTGGGCGACGACCGTATTGGTCAATGGGCCCGGGCTAAGTGCAAACGAAACCGGCTTCGCCCGGACGTTGAGGCATTAGCCTATATGATGATTGGACCAATATCTGAGACTCATTAATATTTAATTTATTTTTATTATTTATTTTATTCATAATTAAATTGTAGGAAGGTTTTAGAACTAACAACTGTTTCGTCTTATTTCAATTTATATAAAATAAATTGTAATGGGCATAAGCCCAGCTAGTCTTTTGGCTCTGTGACCTGTAATTTAGTAGCGTAGGTTTTCTGTTATTTTTCTGGTTTTGCGAGTTATTTTAGCGTATGCGTAAATCAAATAGATAATTATTTTGATATAGAAAATTAATAAAGTTTTCTCATATTAAAATTTACAAGTTTTAATATTTAACAACGATCATGTTTTTCTCATTAAAATAAGAAATTTAGTTTTATATGTATAATTATGAAAATACAAAGTTTTAATCAAATTAATTTGGTAACGACGAATTTTTCCAAAATACAAGTTTAAATGATCTTTCCCTCGTTATTAATTATAACGCACTGATAAACGCGTTTTGGTTCGTGTTTAATAAATAAAGATTAAAATTGATTAGGACACAATTAGAGATTTCAACTAGCATAGTTAGCTTGGTAACCCTGGATTCTGAGTCAACTTCTCGAATGTAGGATTTCGAGGACGAGTCTAAATCCCATCTCGAAGTCTTCATCCCTTCAAGTCCAGTCCATTTTGAGGCAAGTACATTTTGTGTTAGTTTACAGTTATTTAATAATCGCTTTACTGCAAGTTTAAACCACGATGCAACACGGAACTCTCCCTGAGAGCACTGACTGTAACTACTGTAACTACTGTAACTGTTTGGGGACTGAGGGAGTAGTGTAATGAGTATGACCACATCCCAAAATAACTTAGAACTGTACTAACTTACCCCTCATACACACGGGAATAAGCCGTATCTTCACTGTAACAAACCCAAGCCGGTCATATTCATTGCCTATTCAAATCACACTGTTCTACTGTTAGAAAACTGTTTATTTCCAAATTGTTTAAAAGTGCATGATTCTATTATTATTTCAACTGTCAAATTAGCATGAATTGTACTTTGCTCCCTCCTGACTAGAAATAATATTTTGAGGGGATATTGAGGATGCTGAGCTGTTATACAACAACTATTACGACCCGATTCTGTACCCCGTGGTGCTGCCAGAGTCCCCTTTGGAGGACGCAGGACCTGAGGCCGACGAGCCGAACGCCTAGCTAGATTTTCTGTTTCTAGATTTTGTTGTTTTAGAATTTTGTAATTTGATTTCAGCTTTTAATTCAGTTCTTTCACTTTTCAGTTGTATCTATTTAAAGGTTTAATAAAGTTTTAAATTCCTGAATATTGAGTTGTGACAAATATAGATGTTGTTGTGGTTACCTGCTAATGGAACAGCTTACTGCCGCCGTCTCAACAACGGTGCAGGCTGGGCATGGTCCGGTTTGACCCAATTATTTGGGATCGGGTCGTGACAAAATCGAATCGGCCTAAGGCACAAGTCTGAATCGATGCAAGTATTGATTTTAGTTGGTTTCATGCGCAGGCCATCCGTTTACGCTGAAATATTAGAGGTTGGTATTTTGTCTCATTCGCAACGGCTCTGTAAAACCCAAATCACCGCCTCGCAACGGACTGGGACTTGGACACGGTAAGCCAAAATCGATCGAGTAGTTCATTGAAATAAGAAGTGCTCGAATGACTAAGTCGGACAATTTGGCCGTGCAACAAAGTTATAAAATTGAGCCGTATCGACTCGGCAAATAACAAGGCGTATCGACTTAAGGTGGGAGGACTGACTCTTCTTTTTACTCCTTCATGCCTAAGTAAGAATGTATCATTGTATACTAAGTTAACCCACCGATGCCACGGATGTGGTCCGATCGAAAGATAAATCATAGTGTATGTCGAACACTAGTTAGAACAATTAAAATAAAACGTACATCAAATACACGAGTCACTATGGAACATTGGATATCGCAAAGGCGAGTGCCTCGGTGTGCAAGCCACAAGAGCATGGGATAACTGTATTCGGTGAGTGCCTTCGTGCACGAGCCATTCCATGCCTTCGTACACGAGTTAGAAATTCTAGCACATTGAAAGATTATGAAGGCGAGTGCCCTAGCGTGCATGCCACGAACATTGAACATTAAGGCTAAGAACATGAAATTATGGAATCGAGGCGTGCATCGCATGCATGACTAAAAAAAATAAGAACAATCGTGTCAAAGCGTGCCTACGTGCATGAGAATCATAAAAGATGGCTTCGTTGCGAAGAGAACAGTTACGGCATGTAGGTGACGGAACTGTCAAATGTGGCATGATGCCTCGAAAAGTGTTCGGGACGTTCAGATCATTCGGTTGACGGACATTGAGTTGAGGCATGATGCCATTGAATATTGAAAAGAAGTACAAACTATGAGAACATAGAAAGTAAATCTGAGAAATACGAGTTGATATGAAGTCTGAGTCGTGGACTCAAGACTATGCTTGGTTGTTTGAATAAGACACACTACCAAAATAAGTCATATCAGCGACGTATTTAGCGACTCCAAGGTAGTACGTCGCTACTTTTTGGGGGTTTAGCGACGTTTAACTAAGACGTAGCTGTTGGTCGCCAACAGCGATTACTAGCGACGTCTAGCGACTACAATTTGTTAAATGGGAACCTGCGTCGCAAGTTCATCAGTACACATCGCTGATATAGCGACGCGTAGCGACGCAATATAAGCGGCGTCGCCATTTATTAAATATCGGCGACGTTTAGCGACGTCCTTTTCGGACGTCGCTAAACGTTTCATATAGGTTGCGAGGGTTTCCTTTTCGATCATTCACAAATTTTCCCTCCAATTTCTCGCACGTCCTCCTCCGCGGCGCTCCTCCGACGATTTCCCTCCTCCAGCCTCCTCTTCCGCGGCGCTCCTCCGGCGATCTCCCTCCTCCGGCCTCCTCCTCCTCCTCAGGTAGCTCCCCCATCTCTCTTTTTCTCTCACACACACATACACACACACTATCCCCTGTCCCCGCTTCCCAGTATAGGATTCGAATTTGATGTGTGTGTTCTCGTGAAGTTGGACACTTCGTATCTACTTGTGTGGACACGAATCAACCCCGACACGTACACATGTGGGGGGTGACACTTCTGTACAACTGATTTGGGTTTTTATTGGTTTTCCAGTTCGGATTTGGGTTTTCGAATTCTTTTCACTGATACATTAAAATCAGTCCTGACACTGTAAATTCAAACTGATATTTCGATTTTGGGTTTAAATTTGATTATGAGATTCAATGTTTAAAAGTATTTTTGAATTCGAATATTAATATGCAAACTATGATTAAATAGAATATGGAGAACTGAAAACTGGGTTTTGATTTTAGAATTTAAACTGAGATATGGGTTGAAGGGTTAGTGAGTGAATGTACTAGGCAGTAATTGGATATGACACTTGGCCTATGTTTTGGTTCAGAAATGGCTATAACAGAGTTTCTGTTATTCGTATTAACAACTACTCTAGGAGAAATATTTTTATGTGGTGCTAACGATTTAATAACTATCTTTGTAGCTCCAGAATGTTTCAGTTTATGTTCCTACCTATTATATGGATATACCAAGAGAGATGTATGGTCTAATGAGGCTACTATGAAATATTTACTTATGGGTGGGGCAATCTCTTCTATTCTGGTTCATGGTTTCTCTTGGCTATATCGTTCATCTAGGGGGGGGGAGATCGAGCTTCAAGAAATAGTGAATGGTCTTATCAATACACAAATGTATAACTCCCCAGGAATTTCAATTGCGCTTATATCCATCACTGTAGGAATTGGGTTCAAGCTAGTTCGGGTTTTTGGGTTGTTATATCTGATTATATATAATTCAATATGTATGCACTTATGTAAATGTGTTCATATAGGTTTCAAGATGTCAGTGATTAAGATTTCAGTATTAGTTATCAACATTGGTAGCAGTATCATGTTACCCTAGGTATGATGGCTTGGCTAGTTCATGTTACCCAAAAGAAATTTGTCTATTGATATAGACTTAGATAAATTCCTATTAGGAAATGATATTGGAATAAGGATTAACCTGAGAATAGGCTTAACTGAACAGTGATATCAGTTAGCAACTATTTTCTGAGTTTGAATGTCAGGCATTTTGGAAAAATGGTGAGATACACCAAGTCAGACACTATCCCTACAGCCATTCGACTGGCGAGGTAGAAATCTATGTACGACATTTGCTATAAGGACTTTGCATTAATCTACGGTACGACATCGTGATCAGGACATAGTCCCTGCAGTCATTCGACTGGCGAGGCAGAAACTATGTAGCCGTAGATAAAGTTGACTGTCCTCCGACCCCCATCCCTCGGCAATGATGATACAACAACCTATCACTACATCTTTTAGTAGTAGATAATGTCTTAGTATTACATTTTGTGTGTTCATCTTATTGATTCTGTTACATCCTTCAGATACTATATTCGATAAGAAAATATACTACACCATATGTACAGAACATAGATGATTCACACTAATGTATGCTAGAATGAATTTTGGGTTGTGTTCTGAGCCATCCGTGCTCACATTTGGCAATTATGCATGTGAAATATATCGTTGAAGAACATAAAACTTGTGGTCGTACAATCGTCACTTTCGTGCGTCAGTTCATGTCGGTCTTCACTTTCTGCAGTAATTATCTTAAAATGGATATGAATTACTATCTGCGAAACCGTTTGTGGATGTACAATCGTCATCCTGATGAATTATTATTTGTGTCAATCTTTGCAGAATTATCTTAAAATGGATATGAATTACTATCTGCGGAACCGTTTGTGGATGTACAATCGTCATCCTGATGACATGTGCGGTGTACGGGATGAATTTATACAGGGTGTACAACAGTTCCTGCAGTTTGCCAATACGTTCCCTCA
Source organism: Iris pallida (assembly GCA_029216955.1). Taxonomy (NCBI): domain Eukaryota; kingdom Viridiplantae; phylum Streptophyta; class Magnoliopsida; order Asparagales; family Iridaceae; genus Iris; species Iris pallida. The sequence goes on from JANAVB010041017.1 coordinate 7,106,753, forward strand.
GTACATGGACCGTACAAAAATTAAGTATCCATGTGTGAGATGTCGCAACTTGAAATATCATTCGGAAGTGGATGTGACATATCATTTGTATTCGAGGGGTTTCATGCCAAATTATTATCAGTGGACCGCACACGGTGAACTTGTGCCTTTAGCCTCCGAGCCGGAGCCTTATGTAGAGCCTTATGTAGATGTCCACGAGCATGCTGATTACGACCAAGGGTGGACGAACATGGTTTTCGATGCTGCGGGGCCTAGTTTCGATCCGAACAATCAATATGCAGCTGAGGAGGCACCGAATGCCGATGCTGCAAAGTTCATGGAGTTGTTGGAGAATGCAAGGACTCCTTTATTGTGAAACCCATTATTTGTATTTAATTATTAAATAATGTTTTGGTATTAGTATTTCAAAAAAAAATTATTATTATTATTAAATATTTTTGGTGTGAAAATGATTTCAAAAATATTATTAATGAGGCTTTTTGATTTTCGGACCCAGACCCGAGTCCGAGTCCAGACCCAGGCCTGAGCCCAATTCCTTCTTTCTCAATTCTGATTATTTTGGCTTAATCTTTTTAATAAAAAAAAATAACTAGTCTTTGGGCTGGTCCCGAAGGACCAGCATTTGGGTGGAGACTTTTTCTTCTTCATTACTTATTCTTTTCCCCAACTCCTGCTCTACCATACGTTTCCCAACGTTACAACCCATCACCCCTTTTTATTTCCCCCACTCTCTCCTCACAGGGAAACTAACTCTCTCCCTCTCTCCCGTACTCACATATCTCTGGGAAAGGAAATTAAATCTCATCTCTCAATCTCTACTCTCTCTCTCTTTCCCCATTCTACCACAACTCCCATTTTCTCACCTCTGGAGAATACTTCACAGAAGCCAACCCGAGCCCTAACCCCCGCGCGCGACCTTTCACCGCCGGCCGACCCTGCGCGCGGATTCCTCCGCGCCACCCGACTCCGGCCGTGCGCCCCTCTCCCGCGGGCCCGACCACCTCCGGCGAAGCCCTCCCTCGCGCCTCCGGCCGTCCGCGCGCGAGCCCTCTCCGGCGGAGCCAGCGCCCCTTAGCCCCGCCGTCGTCCAGATCCGCCGACGCCCTTCCGGCGTTCCTCCTCCGGCGCGCTGCCGCCGTCCAGCACCGCCGCGCCCCCTTTGTCCCGAGCGGCCGAGCCTCCCTCGCGCCCTCCCCGTCCGGCGCGCACCCGCGCTGACTTCTTCCAGCGTGCGCCCCAGCACGCGTGGCTCCTTCCAACGCTCGACAGCGCACCCCGTGCCCCTTGCCTCGGCGCTGTCCAGATCTGTCCGCCGTCGTCGCTGCCCTTCGCGGGATCTTTTTCTGGCCAGCGTGCCCAATTGCTGATTTCTGGCATTTTCGGCGTTGACGTCGCTGCTGGATTTATTTTATTCTCTTTATATCATCTGAGAGCTCTAGCCGAGCACCCGAGGTATAAATTATCTGCCCCATCGCGTTATTTTCGGTAGTCTATGATGATAACGGTCCCCGGTTTCCCTTTGGAAATCCGGTTAGCTACGCTGTAGTTCGGTTAGCTTCGTTAGCATTTTTGTGATATTTGTCTGCTGAGATGTTTATGCTGTTGGATGATTTCGGATTTCTCGAATATTTCGGGAAGGTTCTGTTGGTTGGAAATTTATTTCTGTGGTTATATTTTTGGGTTATTCTTTGGTTGGAACAATTGCAGGATTTTGTTGGCGCATTTCCCAGTTTTGGGTTGTCCCGAAATAGAGGAAATGCTGCCCAAATTTTTACAAAACTTTATCTATTTTGATTTCAAATTGGTTTTTTCGGAAAATGAATTTAAAACTGATTTTCGGACGATGACCGTACCGGTCTGTGGGCCCTAGCGAAATGCAAACGCACCGGTCCGACCGGGCGTTGAGGTATTAGCTAGATTTGATGATGGACCGAGTCTGAGACTCTAACTTGTGATTTAAATTATTTTATTTTTAAGTTGTTTATTTTAGATAATTATTTACCGCACATTTTAATTAAGTACTAAATCATTTTCTCTTATTTTATGTAAAAGAATTGTACAGGGCATAAGCCCATAACTCTAGGATGATTAGCTGTGCCCCTGTATTGCATAGTGTGGGTTTTACTTTCTTTTCTGGGTGGTTGATGTTAATTCTTTTGGGTGGTTGGATTGGATGTGTAACTCGTAGTTAGAACGTAATTATCTCTCGTATAGAATTAATTAAGAATTAAATTAAATGGATAAAATATTGGTAAAATAACTTTATTATGTTTTGGCACTGAAAGAAACTATTTTTATAGATATATTCTAAAAACACAAAGTTTTCCAAAGAAAATTGGTTCTTGTTATTATTTCCAAATAATCAAATTAACTGGTTTAATCAACGCACGTAGTTTGCGACGTAAAATAACAACTTAAAACCTGACTAGGACTTACTACTAGAGATTGCAACTAGCACACTTAGCCTGGTTTTACAGCGGATCTAAGTCGAGTTCTTAACTGTAGGAACTCGAAGACATACCTGACGTTCCTCCTCGGTACCAACTCATCTCTCCAGTCATTTTCCTGAGGCAAGTATAGTTTGTGTTAGTTTTACAGTTATTTCTATAATCATTTTACTGCATGTTTAAACCACGATGCAAACACGAAACTCTCTCGGAGAGTACTGATTGTGACTACTGTACTGATTGGGACTGGGGGAATAGAGTAATGATTATGACCAAAGCCAACTGTAACTACTGTAACTGTATTAGCTTACCCCTCTTACACACGGGGATAAGCCATATCGTATCGCTAGGATACTACTGTACATCCCAAGCCGGTCATAATTCATTGTCTGTTCAAATCACACTGTTTTACCGCTGAAAACTATTCTTTCTTCAAACTGTTTAAAACTGCATGATTCTATTATTTACTTTAACTGTTTTAAATTAGCATGAATTATACTTTGCTCCCTCCTGACTGGAGACCCAACATTTTAGGTATCACTGATGAGGCTTTGTACCGCAATATTTCCCGAGGTCCAAACTAGAAGACGAGGATTTCGAGACTGATGAGCTGTTTGCCTAGAGTTTTCTTTTCTTCTTGATGTATGTAGAAAAATGGTTTAAGTTGTATCTTTTATTTCATTGTAGAAGTTTAATAAAGTTTTAAATTTTCTGATGTTGAGTTGTGACAAATATAGCTTTGTTGTATGGTTACCTGCTACTGAACAGCTTACTGCCGCCATCTCAACAACGGTGCAGGCTGGGCATGATCCGGTTCGACCCAATTAGTTGGGATCGGGTCGTGACATGTTTTTAGTGGTGGCCCATACAGGTCAATCCGAACAACAACTTAGGAAAACATATCTAGAAACAATTAGAACACTAGAACATTGATTTGTCACAACGTAGGTCCGAAATATATTATAAATAAATATTTTTGTTTGATTATAGACTGGTAGGATACCTTGCTTATGTTTGCATCCTAAACCTTCCAGAGAATGACCATTGACAAAGACCAATCCTGCTGGCGATGAGGTGTCATCTCCGGATCATACCCCATCTCCTCAACCAAGTCCAGGGTCTTTTCCCTCGCGGCTGATTGACCGTCCCCATAATGCATCCAGTAAAGTTTTCACTACACTGGCGATTTCTACTTTTTCTCAAACTGAGTTGCATTTCCTTGGTGGAGTATCCATTCTTGTTGCTCCACCAGTACCAGCAAACACCTTCCAAATGGTTGCCCTATTTCAAGAAATCCCGGAGTTCCAGAAAGCTTAAGATGAAGCCCAGCAGGAACAGATGAATATCACGAGAGAAGACATGAAGAATGACTATGATGTAGCCTTAGCTATCTCTAACTAAGTTGGAGCGGAACCTCACCCTAGAAGACATTTTGAGCCTTATCCGGCAGTTATATCGTAAGAAGCTATTGGTTTGTGACTACTGCAAAAGGCCTGGTCACCAAGCCAATATTTGTCGCAAGATATTGGAAAATGTTTGGCATGTGGATCTGCTGAACATCGGGTAAAGGACTGCCCCTTATCTTTCCATCAAATCAGAGTACATATCCCAGTAACACCTGTTAGGCCACAACCTAGGGACTCTCTTCCTATCCAGCAGACTTTGCCTCCTACAATAAGGCATGATGCAGACTCGAGGTTCATAGAAGATGAAGCAGTTGGAGACTGCTCATGCAAGAGCCAGAACCATGAAGAATGATACCTAGAACTGCTGTATAGCATTATCTATTGTTATAAGAAGTTGTAACATGATGTCCTTAGATCAATCATGAGAGTTTTTGCTATAATTCTCCACATGAATAAAATTCTTAGTTACACCTTTATGGTAGATGTTTTTTCTGATAGTCTTCTCGGATTATCCCAGACCTAGACATAGGATTCACCATTGACCTAGTCCCCGGCTCTTTCCAAAGGATGTTACAGAGTCAACCCGAAGGTGGCCAAGAAGATGAAGGACCAGATCAATGAAGGCTCTAGGATTTATTCAGGGTGGTACTTCACCTTAGGGAACACCTATCTTGTTTGTGCCCAGGAAGGATGGAATAACGGATGTGCATCGATTACCAGACACTAAAGAACAAGTACTTTCTGCCCGGATCGAGGATCTGTTTGATCTGGTTGTGTGGAGTTAGGGTGTTTCGAAGTTTGACTTAAGATTTGACTACCATCAAATCAAAGTCAGGAAAGAGGACATTTCCAAGATGGCGTTCAAACACCAAGTATGGGAAGTTTTCTTTGGTCAGGACGTTAGACTGACAAATGCTCCTACTGTGTTCATGAATCTCATGAACAGAGATTTTCATGAGTATTTGAATCAGTTTATCTTCTCCATCGATAACATTCTGATATATTTGAAGACTGAAGAAGAGCATGAAGAACACCTGAGGAAGTTTTGGAAACTTTGAGAAAAAAGAAGTTTTATGGTAAGTTATCTGAACGTGGATTTTTGACAAGGTGAACTTTTGGCCATGTCGTCAAGAGAAGAAATTTCGATAGAAGATAGCTGTTGTTGAAGAGTGGTATACCCCAAGTTCAATTCGGAAGATTCTTGAATTTGGCCGGCTACTACCAGAAGTTCGTGAAGAATTTTGCCAAGATTGCTGAGCCGATGATGAAGCTCACTTGGAAAAATAAAGAGTTCATCTGAACGAAAGTTTGCCAGGCGGCATTGAGGAGCTGAAGAAGAGACTTACCACTACACCAATCCTTGCGCTACCCGCAGGAACCGGTGGGTTCTCAATTTACAGTAATGCCTCTGGAAAAGGACTGGGCTGCGTTCTTCAACAACATGGAGAAGTAATTGCTTACACATATAAGCAACTACAGACTCATGAGGAGAATTATCCCACACCTAATTTAAAATTTGCTGCAATTATCTTTACTTTGAAGCTATGGAAGCATAATTTTTATGGAAAGGGAGTGAAATATATACGGACTACAAAATTCTGAAATATGTCTTCACTCAGAAAGGGCTGAATGTTAGACTAAGAAGATGGCTGAAGCAGATGAAGGACTTCGACATCAACCTGCAGTACTATTCAGGTAAGGCTAATGTGGTCGCTGATACACTTGGTCGATACTGATGGCGAAGTTTTTAACCAAGGACTAGCACCTGCTAGAAGACATCGAAAAGTTTGGACTGGAGGTTATACTACCTGGAGATAGAAGGACGGAGCTGGATGCTGATTCAGTATTGATGAAGTTCGAGGCTGAGGGACGAGCAATCAGAGAGGTCAATCCAGACGTTTGAAGATGTATTGAGATTTTGCGTCTTGGATTTTGGTAGGTCTTGGGAAGACCAAATTGCATTTGGTGAAGTTTCTCCTACCAGAGGAACAATCAGTTTTGACGGAGCTGGAAATTGAGGCCAGGTACATCAGGCCATTTGAAGTTTAAGACGAGTTGGAAGTAGCGTACCAGTTAGCTCTACCAGCTAATCTTGAGAGTGTGCAACGTCACAGCTCAGATGCTACACTTTGGATCCGAGTCACATTTTGGATAATTCAGAGCTCAAGTTTGGACTCAACCCTTCAGTGCCAGAGAAACCAGTTGCAAGCCTAATCAGAGATGAGAAGAAAATCAGAATTTGAGCCATCACTTAAACTCCTATTCCTTATCTTTTCTTTTTTCCGTTCTAAACTTGACTGATGCTGCTAAGTTAGCCTAGTTTTGCAAGCTATCTCTTTAATCAAGCTTGATCATGACGATATTTTATTGGGTGCACCCACTAATATATTGTCTAATTAGGACCGGTGCATGATGGTCTGATCAACCTCGTGTACTTTGGTTCGCTTTTGTATTTTTCTGCGTGGATGATATCATAAATAAAAATTTGTCCCTAAACCGTCTCATCCACGACTGCCTTGAAAATTCTTATGGTTGGACCTGAGTTACGGGTGCAGTACCCGTACCTGTTTGAGACTTGAGGTAATCCCTAACCTTAATTTAAATTTCGAGGACGAAATTTTCTAAGGAGGAAAGATTGTGAAACCCATTATTTGTATTTAATTATTAAATTATGTTTTGGTATTAGTATTTCAAAAAAAAAATATTATTATTATTAAATATTTTTGGTGTGAAAATAATTTCAAAAATATTATTAATGAGGCTTTTTGATTTTCGGACCCAGACCCGAGTCCAAGTCCAGACCCAGGCCTGAGCCCAATTCCTTCTTTCTCAATTCTGATTATTTTGGCTTAATCTTTTTAATAAAAAAAAAATAAATAACTAGTCTTTGGGCTGGTCCCGAAGGACCAGCATTTGGGTGGAGACTTTTTCTTCTTCATTACTTATTCTTTTCCCCAACTCCTGCTATATCATACGTTTCCCAACGTTACAACCCATCACCCCTTTTTATTTCCCCCACTCTCTCCTCACAGGGAAACTAACTCTCTCCCTCTCTCCCGTACTCATATATCTCTGGGAAAGGAAATTAAATCTCATCTCTCAATCTCTACTCTCTCTCTTTCCCCATTCTACCACAACTCCCATTTTCTCACCTCTGGAGAATACTTCACAGAAGCCAACCCGAGCCCTAACCCCCGCGCGCGACCTTTCCCCGCCGGCTGACCCTGCGCGCGGATTCCCCCGCGCCGCCCGACTCCGGCCGTGCGCCCCTCTCCCGCGGGCCCGACCACCTCCGGCGAAGCCCTCCCTCGCGCCTCCGGCCGTCCGCGCGCGAGCCCTCTCCGGCGGAGCCAGCGCCCCTTAGTCCCGCCGTCGTCCAGATCCGACGACGCCCTTCCGGCGTTCCTCCTCCGGCGCGCTGCTGCCGTCCAGCACCGCCACGCCCCCTTTGTCCCGAGCGGCCGAGCCTCCCTCGCGCCCTCCCCGTCCGGCGCGCACCCGTGCCGACTTCTTCCAGCGTGCGCCCCAGCACGCGTGGCTCCTTCCAGCGCTCGACAGCGCACCCCGCGCCCCTTGCCTCGGTGCTGTCCAGATCTGTCCACCGTCGTCGCTGCCCTTCACGGGATCTTTTTCTGGCCAGCGTGCCCAATTGCTGATTTCCGACGTTTTCGGCGTTGATGTCGCTGCTGGATTTATTTTATTCTCTTTATATCATCTGAGAGCTCTAGCCGAGCACCCGAGGTATAAATTCTCTGCCCCGTCGCGTTATTTTCGGTAGTCTATGATGATAACTGTCCCCGGTTTCCCTTTGGAAATCCGGTTAGCTACGCTGTAGTTCGGTTAGCTTCGTTAGCAATTTTGTGATATTTGTCTGCTGAGATGTTTATGCTGTTGGATGATTTCGGATTTTCCGAATATTTCGGGAAGGTTCTGTTGGTTGGAAATTTATTTCTGTGGTTATATTTTCGGGTTTTTCTTTGGTTGGAACAATTGCAGGATTTTGTTGGCGCATTTCCCAGTTTTGGGTTGTCCCGAAATAGAGGAAATGCTGCCCAAATTTTTACAAAACTTTATCTATTTTGATTTCAAATTGGTTTTTCGGAAAATGAATTTAAAACTGATTTTCGGGCGATGACCGTACCGGTCTGTGGGCCCTAGCGAAATACAAACGCACCGGTCCGACCGGGCGTTGAGGTATTAGCTAGATTTGATGATGGACCGAGTCTGAGACTCTAACTTGTGATTTAAATTATTTTATTTTTAAGTTGTTTATTTTAGATAATTATTTACTGCACATTTTAATTAAGTACTAAATCATTTTCTTTTATTTTATGTAAAAGAATTGTACAGGACATAAGCCCATAACTCTAGGATGATTAGATGTGCCCCCGTATTGCATAGTGTAGGTTTTACTTTCTTTTCTGGGTGGTTGATGTTGATTCTTTTGGGTGGTTGGATTGGATGTGTAACTCGTAGTTAGAACGTAATTATCTCTTGTATAGAATTAATTAAGAATTAAATTAAATGGATAAAATATTGATAAAATAACTAGATTATGTTTTGGCACTGAAAGAAACTATTTTTATAGATATATTCCAAAAACACAAAGTTTTCCAAAGAAAATTGGTTCTTGTTATTATTTCCAAATAATCAAATTAACTGGTTTAATCAACGCACGTAGTTTGCGACGTAAAATAACAACTTAAAACCTGACTAGGACTTACTACTAGAGATTGCAACTAGCACACTTAGCCTGGTTTTACAGCGGATCTAAGTCGAGTTCTCAACTGTATGAACTCGAAGACATACCTGACGTTCCTCCTCGGTACCAACTCATCTCTCCAGTCATTTTCCTGAGGCAAGTATAGTTTGTGTTAGTTTTACAGTTATTTCTATAATCATTTTACTGCATGTTTAAACCACGATGCAAGCACGAAACTCTCTTGGAGAGTACTGATTGTGACTACTGTACTGATTGGGACTGGGGGAATAGAGTAATGATTATGACCAAAGCCAACTGTAACTGTATTAGCTTACCCCTCTTACACACGGGGATAAGCCATATCGTATCACTAGGATACTACTGTACATCCCAAGCCGGTCATAATTTATTGCCTGTTCAAATCACACTTGTTTGCCATTAAAATTGTTTTGATTGAAACTTTAATACAAACAGAACAGTGCTACAATATAGGACTTAGATGTAGTCCTAGGAGTACACTTTTGTTTAAGCTGGGTCCTTAGTGCCAATGGAGCGAGTGGTAATGCGTTGACTCCGTTGACCGGCTGACGACGGTTATCGGTTCTCTGAAGGTGTTGATTGCTCTGGGTGCTGGAGCTTGCTGAGAGGAGGAAGACGTTGAGTGTCTAGAACTACCTCTCTGGTGATTCTCTGTTGTGGATTCTGTCTGTGTTGTGAGTCTTGTGTGTGTGTGAAGGGGATGATCCTTCTATTTATAGTTTTGCAGGCTGGCTGCTCATGCGCGCATATAGGATGCGCCGGTGTGGGGATGCCACGTGGAGGTTGCTGATGGAGGCGCACGGATGCTGCGCCCTGATCGAGGGGGAGAACTCTTCATACTGCTGTTGTGAGCCGGCACGTAGCAGAAGAGAAGATCTTTCCGTTGCTGAAATCTTTGACGAGTTGAGTCAAAGGACACGTGTCATCGACCCATGGTTCGAAGATCTTGGATTTGGTGGAGAGGAGTAATCTGGTGAGCTGCGCCTTGGATTGGGCGCAGGAGGAGGCTGCGGCTCATAACCTTTAGGAGTTACAAACCATTTGGGGCGCATGGCTTTTGAGGCGCATGCAGGCGACTTTCCTTCTGTCTTTCGGGATCAGAGAGCAGTCTGGGGCGCATGGCTTTTGAGGCGCATGCTGATTTGGACGCATGGCCGTAGAGGCGCATGCGGATGGTTGGGTGGCCACGTGGCAGTAGCCGTCGAAATAAAGTCATGATGATGCTGACGTTGCCGACGCTTCGTTTTCTGAAAAAGCTGTCGACTGTTCAGACTTTGGGAGGCGTGCTGCCAACTCTGTCAGTTCAGCATTTAATGTTGGTGACGTTCGATGGACAGCTGAGTGGGCGCGTCGGTTGGCGTTCCACTCGGTATGGGGATGTGTGGGGGCGCATCCTCTGTAATACGCCGAGTACTGTAGGGCGCGTCTGTGTGATGCGCCTGATGCCGAAGGGTGCGTCCGTGTGATGCGCTGTCTGGCTGGCGCATCGGACATGTCTTTTAATGATGCGGCTGTCTCGCTCCTCGAGTGCTATAAATAGCCGTTTGGCTGAATTCGAGGCGTCCAGTTCATCCATTTAATGCAAATTCATTGCACGGAATTCGGAGAGCCATCCACTTGGCGCGTGGGTTTGATCTGCCCGGCCTATAAGTAGTGGCATGGAGAGAAGATTTGCTTCTCATTCCCTCACGTACTTCCAACATGAACTTCGACATTCGGGTGCATTCTGTTGACGAAGTGCTTCCGAGGGTGAAGATGAGACGCTGTGTTGTCTTCGATGCACTTGAAGGTGACTGTTACATCCAAAAGACGGAGTCGAGGGCTTCCGAGGCAGGCGGAAGGTGCATGTTGCATCCAAAGATAGGGATGCTCGGGCCTCGTCTTCGTTATTCCGGAATTGCCGTAGATCGGAATGGCGGTGCTAGGCTCTCTCTTCCTTCAAAGTGGGGTTTTCCCACTTTGGTTGTGTTGAAAGCTGCTCCTTTAGCCGCGGTTTTGATCACGGTCTTCCTTCGCCTTTGGAGGCTCTTTCGAAGCCTCCTCTGGCCACAGCATTTGCGGTGCTCTTCTCTTCCTTGGTTCCAGCCAGAGGGTTAAATGCTTTGCCTGGCGAAACACTTATCAGGTGAGCCTGGCTGGAAGAGCGGCACATAACTGGGCTGCTGAAGGGATGCACATAACTGAGCTGCTGAAGAGATGGTGGGATGCGCCTGGTTGGAGGCGCATGATGTCTGCTGCGCCTGACTGATGGCGCATGGTGGCTGCTGCGCCTATCTGGAGGCGCATGGTGACTGGTGCGCCTATCTGGAAGCGCAGGATAGCAGCTGGCTGTAGACTTAGGATCTTTCCTTTGTAGAAATTCTCCTTTGTACAACCTTTTCTTAGACATGTAATAGACTTTTGTATATAAATAAAAAGTCCTCTTTCGAATGTCTATCTTTGTTAATTTTGCTGTGAAGTTCTTCGTCTGAGTTCTGGCGCATGTAGTGTCTGGCGCATGGTCTTTCTGGTTGTGAAATTCCATGCTTCTACAAGACCCCCTTCAAAGTTTTCAAAACTTTTGAATAAGTTTTGGAATACTTTGAATAAGAAGCATGGAGGTCAGGGCGCATGTTTGCTGGGCGCATGCCTGTTCGGGCGCATGCTCTTTTCAGTTAATGATGATGATGCCTCGGTAACCGAAAAGATTAATGATGATCTTTTGGTTTTATTTGCTGCTATCTTTGCACAGAACCCGAGGCGACGGCTGAGATCACACGTCATCTGTTCACGCGTGCGACCAAGTCCTATAAATAGGTAAGAGTTGGAGAGAGAAAGGGTTCTTCTTCTCTGTGCCTCTGCTTCTTTAGAGTTTCTTCTTCAAAACCCTAACTTCTTCTTCGAGAAAGAATGGCTCCCAAGACTCCTCGCGGTGCTGCCGGCAAGGGGAAGGAGAAAGCGAAGGAGTTCGTCGATTAGGATGTACCTATCACTCTTGCGACTCCTGCCGACGTTCGTCCTGAGGTGACATGTGGGTTTCGTCTCTGCTTTGGGCCATGTGCCCTAACTGCCGACGCGTATGGACTTCGGTCTTTGATGATACGCCGAGGTTCTATCCTGCCGACGTGCATAGGTTTATACCTTTATCATGCACCGAGGTTTTAATGGCTGACGCGCATGGGTTTTATTCCCTGAAGATGCGCCGAAGCCTTTGCGGACGCGCATGGGCTCACGCTCTGATAATGTGCCGAAGCTCCAATGCTAACGCGCATGGGCTTACGCCCTGATGATGCGCCGAGGCATGCTGACGCGCATAGGCTTATGCCCTGATGATGCACCGAAGCAGATGCGCATGGGTTCATACCCTGGCAATGCGCCAGTCTGCTTGACATATTTTGTCTTTTTGCCTGACTTTCACTTTTGTTGTGCCAGTGTCGATGACGATCCCTTTGTTGAATGAGGTCCTCCTGGACGCTTCTCTTTGTCAGATGGGAGTTGATTTTGATGAGGCGGTGATCAACCCTGCAAAGGATGCTATCCTTCAGGATCAACCTCGTGAGAGGATGCTACAAATCCAGGTCCAGTTGCCGCTTTTCCTCCAGAGTATGATGGAGAGCGGTAAACTGAAGTCTGCTGATTCTGAAGGTGTGACTTTCTTAAAGCCTGCCTTTCTGTTTGGAGACCGACTAGTCTCTTCCGAAGCGAAGATACTGAAGATCAGAGAAGACTGGTTCTTTTCTGCTAAGGGCATGGTGTTATACATGCGGCAGGTTGACCGCCAGTTGCCGTTGACAGCCTTTTATCGTCTAGCTTCGAAGAGAAGGATGGGTTGGGAACTTACTCCCTCTCAAGGAGGTGCCTTGGGGGGTTCCCTTTCGATTGACACCACCTCGAACCAGCGAGACACCTTGACTGCCTCACGAACCGGTTCCTCGTTCAGTTACCGAGCTTTGCGTCCCGGGAGCATCTATAGTGAAGTCCCAAACGACACGTTTCCCTTCAGTGCCCCGACTTTTGCAAATCGGATGCTGACATCGAAGGTCACGTATCCGACCGCTGGTTTTAGAGTCGAAGGTTGGTGTCACTACATCCCAAAGTGGGACGAGTTGACCTCCTGGGTGCTTTCTAGGTTCAAAGTTGAGCTTAAAGAGCTCGGACTGACGGCCACCATTCGGGCCACGCAGGCAGGCGTTGTCACGACCCGCACCCTAGAGTTAGGGTACGAGAACGTAACAACGCCCAGCCTACGCCGCAGTGTCGGCGGTAGAACGCTGTCCTAGGTCTCAATGCATCCAACAGTATAAGACTAAACAGTTTATACTCCCCGAATGGGGGTGACATAGCAGATACAGACTCAATCACATCTAAGGTAGAGCATGATAATGATAGATAAAACATGAAAATCCAAAAGAGATACAGGAGATAGAAGTCTAAGTGTCTAAGATACATAAACCCAGAAATACATCTCAAAACTTAAATACAGATACAGTAATCCACAAAGTAAATACAACTCCAGACAAAATGAAATAACTACCTAAACAACCTCTAATGTGTCTCCTCTTGGCTAGCAGGCACCTCCAGGCTATCTGTAAAATTTATCCACAGGTCCAGTCAGGACTGGAGCGAGTACAGTACATCTCAACAGATCATAGCAGGTTAGAAAATATAAACATGCAGTAAAGTAAGATACAAGTACTGAAAGAAGTGCAGTATGTAAACAGAGAGAGAACTGTAATAGAAATATCTACTATACATAGGGAACTAGCAGTGACTAGTGAGTCAGAGTACAATATGAACATGTAATACTCTCCCCGTACCCCTGATCAATACACAAGGATCCAGCCAGGTTATGTTATATGATGCTATGTAACAGACCCCGAAGGTGATAGACCCCGAAGGTGATAAGCCCCCGAAGGGTGGTAGACCCCGAAGGTGATACATAGTAGTCCCATAAAAATGGGGATTCTGGGGGTAACCCAACAGTGTAAGTCCCATAAAAATGGGGATTCTGGGGGTAACCCAACAGTGTAAGTCCCATAAAAATGGGGATTCTGGGGGTAACCCAACAGTGTAAGATTCCAGGAAGACTCTACGATCATGAGGGTACATGTCGTAAGTGATCAAAGAACCAAGAAGCATATGATACGCTATGAAAGTGAAATGCACAGAACATAGAGTACCCGATGCTCCCTAAGGATAACATCTCAAGAAAGGATCCATATAGTACCAATCCGTGTGACCAACGTGACAGTACAAGTAAAGTAATCTACTGCAGGAAATAATTCTAAGCAGGATATGAAATGATCAGAGAATGTACTCGCCTGATATCTGAATGTCCAAGGTAAAGATACTGTCCGAGGAGAGGTGTCTGGCTCCTAATTAGAACAGCACAAGTCACAACATGTCCAGAAGGGTAATATAAAGCACTACAATGCATTCTACATGAATCTAGGTCAAACTAGGCCAAAGTCAACCCTTGGTCAACTCTGGTCAGCTGCACTAGTCAAACTAGGTCATGTCCTAACCCAGTAAGTCTTACTAGGCTTAACCAAGACTATCCTAGCAAGCACACATCAATACAAGTCTATACAAGCCAACATACACCCAACTCTATATAGCATGCAATTATTCAATACTCAAATAGGCAAGAATTCACATTGGATATACACTAGGTAATCTATTACTTTAAGCTATATATGTCTACACATATATACACATACATATATTGGTATTCAACATTAGGTCTATAATCATGGTATTTCAAATGGTTATATAAACTTATATATTACAACACAATATGCTAACATATATATAATATACATACATAGCTAAGTTAACTATATTCATAAATACTTATTTAAGAGGCTATGTGTATGTATGTGAACATGGCAAAGGGTCAAGTGAGGGTTAAATGGGCATACATAGTGTATACATATCAAAGAGTGTCAAAGTGGAAGTAAACAATGTGTCAAGTGTGATAGTGTCAACATAGTGTAAGGGGGTACATGAGGTAATATAGGATTTGTGTTAACATAGAACATTATATCTCATTAACTTGTATATTGTATACATTACATCTATTATTATATTACATTTATGCTTGCATTCATTCATCATTCATTTATTCTCTTGCACTACTATATGCACCATACATTACATACTATGGAACTCACATATTTATTACAAGCCATACTTATACATCCTTACATTAGATAGGATACTTATACCTCATACATCATTTATTTAACCATTTACTCATGCTTGTATTCTCTATTTAATTACATAATTTATATACATTAACATGGGTCAAAATCAAATAGAACATTATATTACACACAAGGGTGCACAAAATGCATATACCGAATAGTAACTCCTACTAATAATCAATACTATACCAACTCAGCATGAATTAAGTTCTAGAATTAATGTATGTTATAGATCTATGTGTTAGCTTTCCGAAACTTCAAACGGATCGCGTTTTCGTTTCCGGAAACTCCCGGAATCGCGAAAACACCGAGAACGCGTTTATCTTTCGTACAGCTGACACTTAAATAATTCTCTAGAAAGTTACAGAAAGAATTAGGCATATTAATGCATGTTTTTAGAAAGCTAACTTCAATACGCTTCTTTTAAAAAAAACGGGAGGTTAATCCTAGCATTGAGCTAGAAGTTATGACATTTCTAAGTTAGGGCTGAAATTAAAAACGTAGATAAAATCATGACGGATTTAAATAGTTTGAGCCAAAAGAATACACAATATATATCCTAATTATCTACAACAATAATAATATGAGGAACCACACTCACAAACTTGATTATATAATCATCATAAACCATTTATTACATATATAAATATAGATACACTCTCATTACAATATATATATAAATCTATATATGTAACATGAACACATCTACAACACAAGGACACTCCTATGACCTCCAAATGGATACAAAATGGTCACAAATGGAGATACAACCATGGGGGTCATTCCTATGGGTCCAAAATAATCCTATATACATGTTGGGGTGGATTAGAGGAGAGATTATACCTTCCGGAAGAGAGTTTCAAAGGAAAAGGCCTTCCGACACGACACCGACACGTAGAGATTCCAAAAGGACACGAACGAGCTCCAATTCCTCCCAAACTTGGCTAGCACCCTCTAACTATGGAGTAGAGGAGAAGAGAAGAAGATTTAGTGGAAGAAATAGTGGATTTGGAGATGAAATCAATGGAGTTGTTCTCTAGAAATTTGGGGAAGAACATGAGAGAGAAAATGGATGGATAAAATGAAATGGAAGAGATGATGACTCACCCCTTATTCCCCCTCCAAATGACCAGCCATTAAAGTAGTTTTTGTCATATTAGGAAATGCCTAAAAGCCCCTTACACTAATCTATTAGCTAATATATTGGTATGGATTTAAGTCGGGGGTAGTTTGGTCATTCCAAAATCACTAATCTCAATTAATGCTAACCAAAATAATTAGTCTAACTACTAACTAAAATTAATATCATGTGGACTAAAATTAATATCATGTGGGCCATGTCTAACTAGTGTGTGGGTCCCACTAGAGTCAAACTACCCTCCGGGTCCCCGTTTCAAGTCGAATTGAGTTAAAATTCAAACCCGACTCAAATAACCCCAAAACAATATCATAAATAATAAAATAATATCAAAATAATTCAAAGAGGTCAAATGCAAAAATATTCTTAGGCCAAAAATGACATTAAAATATTATAATCACATGGTTAGGCTCTAGGTCAAATAGTCTCTATGGTTTCACTAGCAAAACGTCAAAACCACAAGTCATTGATTTAAATAATTTTAAAATGATTTAAAATTACCAAAAATCATATCATGAATTAAATATCATTATTAAAATAATTATGAACACGAAATTTCAAAATTACCCTCATTTGGAAAACTGGGTGCTACAACTCTACCCACCTTAGAAAAATTTCGTCCTCGAAATTAAAACGTCCACACTCCCTCTAGGTCAAACCCCCACAAATCAAAGTCCCAGATTAAAATAAATCATGTGATCAAAAGGTCGACATACAGGGTTATTGCATACGGTGGTAGTGAAAGTCTCATCTAGGTATACTAGTCATGCTAAACCAAGACGGTCATAGGATATCAAACACACAAGAAATCTAGAGTGCTAAACTGAAAAAAGATAAAGAAATAGCAAATCATCAAAACTTTAAGACAGTCTACCATCCTATGTGAAAGCTGGTACTCATAAAAAATATAAAAATAAGAAATGTAACTTCCAATAATCTAAAAGGGTACAGAAAAATCAATTTCAAAGTTAAAGAATTGAAAGTCACTTGCATTGAAATTCAATTACAATATATATAAAATATTTAGTCTCGATACGATCTAAGTTGATCAAATTGGGAAAATCAAGATTTGGACAATATAGAGGACAAATCAAAATCAAATTTAAGTCAATTGAGTACAACCCAAGATAAGAAAAGATAATCGAAGTCGATTTGGTCATGATTAAGGAACTAGGATTCAATAATGTTGAAAATCCTTTTAGAGAGAAAAAAAAACAAGAAAGGATTTCATACGAAGGTCAGTTAATCATCTCTCTCTAACATCATCAGTTTACCATTTGCTAATCATATTTTCTCACAAATCCCAATATAAAATCAACCGTTATATGTCTACCCTCAAAAATTTTATAATCTTCAGTCATCTAAACTTTTACCATGATCACCATAGACAAAATTTCAAACTTCTAAAATATTTTCCATGAAGCATACCCGTCTTATTTAGGAGTCGACACTTATTCATTTAATCAAAATTTCAAATTCCTTCGCCTCGTTCTAAATTAGATCCGAAACCTCTAAATCCAGTTTATGGAATCCTTGTACTTGTTTAAGTTAAGTCTCGTATTTATTCAACCCTAATACCACCAAGTCATACAAAATTTATTCTCGTTTTATAAATCAACCTTCATATTTCCTTCACGTTTATCTTCAAATATTATCCTTTTTAAATTCCACAATTTCTCCTAATCATCAAAAATAATTTCTATAACGTAAAATCCTTGTGTTCTCTTTGTCTCTAGTCACCATCTCAAAATATCTGGTTCAACTTCGCATAATCATAGAATACAATCAAATTCTCATTTCCATCTCTAAATTTCTACATAGCCTTGTAATAGTTCCCAAGAATCAATAACCAAGATTTTCTAAGTCCTCAAAACTTGGTTGACCGCTGATATCCTCATTAGTTTTTTTTTTTTTTTTTTTGAAACACATCCATGAATTACTCATAACCAAAATTTCTGCAATTGTTTCTAAATTAATAACATTTATCCCTCGATTTCATTCTAAACCTTTGCCACATCTTCCAAAAATTTTTTTTTGACATCCAATGTTCTGATTCCTACAAATCATTCTATGATAACCAATTATGTCATTCCTGAATTAGATGATTTACGTCACTTCCTCAATATTTCTCAGATAAAAACGATATGCAGATTCAAGAGTTCAAGTACAGCTGACAGAATGAGACACGAGACAGAATTGATATAATCAGGATAGTTGTATAAGACAAGGAATGACGGTACTAAAATATTGGCAGGAAAAGAAATGGTAATAAAATCTGTTCTACTTATCCGTTTTAAAAGAGGAAACCAATTGAAATCAGAGCTAATATCAGATCCAAAATAAGGTATATCAAAATCATTGATTCATTGTATTATAAAAAAATTCATAGCAAGAAATTTCATAAGGTTTATAAAAACAGGCAAACCTACTCTTAAGTTAAATAATTAGAAACTAAACAAAATGAACCAATTAATAATTTTTTTTTGAAGGACTGCAACAAAAGTAGAGAAAACATGTTCGAAAACGTTTAAAGTACAATCTGACAATCATATGCGTCTGTCCAAAATTATGGTACTCTAAATCCTCGTCATACCAGTAAGCAAGGCTACGATAATCACAGAGTCCTCGACTTTGGCATATACCTCTAAAATCATGGTATTTAACATTTTCGCGATGCCGCTAGCTTGGCTGCAAAAACCTTAAATTCCCACACCCGAGAGATATATCCAAGTCAAACTATATGTCCTCACCATGCTGACTAATATGACCGTAGAAGACTAGATTTCCATACTTAGATGACCTAGCCCATATAATCTCATCTTGACAAAATTAATTTAAATCAACATTGAATACTCAAAATCAATTCAAATTTATCAACGAACATCACAATCCAAAAAAATAAACAAAATCCATGAAAACACAAACTCGGATGCAACAGCTATCATCAAGATTTAAAATTCAATAATCATCCTTCAAAATCAATAAATACAAACTCAAATTCAATAATAATCCATCAAAATCAAATTCAATAGCAGAAAGTAAACATAAATCAATCAAGAAAAAAGAGTTTTCAAATCGAAGTTAAATAAGATTCTCAGGGTCGTCCCGGGAATCTCTCAAGGGATCCTAACTGTGATTGAGTACCTTCAAAAATATATCATATTCCTAGGGCAGGCTGTAGTGGTACTCTAGTTCGAATACCACTACACTTTTAGTCTAGACCTGCATGGGCCACCACTAAAAACGTGTCACGACCCGCACCCTAGAGTTAGGGTACGAGAACGTAACAACGCCCAGCCTACGCCGCAGTGTCGGCGGTAGAACGCTGTCCTAGGTCTCAATGCATCCAACAGTATAAGACTAAACAGTTTATACTCCCCGAATGGGGGTGACATAGCAGATACAGACTCAATCACATCTAAGGTAGAGCATGATAATGATAGATAAAACATAAAAATCCAAAAGAGATACAGGAGATAGAAGTCTAAGTGTCTAAGATACATAAACCCAGAAATACATCTCAAAACTTAAATACAGATACAGTAATCCACAAAGTAAATACAACTCCAGACAAAATGAAATAACTACCTAAACAACCTCTAATATGTCTCCTCTTGGCTAGCAGGCACCTCCAGGCTATCTGTAAAATTTATCCACAGGTCCAGTCAGGACTGGAGCGAGTACAGTACATCTCAACAGATCATAGCAGGTTAGAAAATATAAACATGCAGTAAAGTAAGATACAAGTACTGAAAGAAGTGCAGTATGTAAACAGAGAGAGAACTGTAATAGAAATATCTACTATACATAGGGAACTAGCAGTGACTAGTGAGTCAGAGTACAATATGAACATGTAATACTCTCCCCGTACCCCCGATCAATACACAAGGATCCAGCCAGGTTATGTTATATGATGCTATGTAACAGACCCCGAAGGTGATAGACCCCGAAGGTGATAAGCCCCCGAAGGGTGGTAGACCCCGAAGGTGATACATAGTAGTCCCATAAAAATGGGGATTCTGGGGGTAACCCAACAGTGTAAGTCCCATAAAAATGGGGATTCTGGGGATAACCCAACAGTGTAAGTCCCATAAAAATGGGGATTCTGGGGATAACCCAACAGTGTAAGATTCCAGGAAGACTCTACGATCATGAGGGTACATGTCGTAAGTGATCAAAGATCCAAGAAGCATATGATACGCTATGAAAGTGAAACGCACAGAACATAGAGTACCCGATGCTCCCTAAGGATAACATCTCAAGAAAGGATCCATATAGTACCAATCCGTGTGACCAACGTGACAGTACAAGTAAAGTAATCTACTGCAGGAAATAATTCTAAGCAGGATATGAAATGATCAGAGAATGTACTCGCCTGATATCTGAATGTCCAAGGTAAAGATACTGTCCGAGGAGAGGTGTCTGGCTCCTAATTAGAACAGCACAAGTCACAACATGTCCAGAAGGGTAATATAAAGCACTACAATGCATTCTACATGAATCTAGGTCAAACTAGGCCAAAGTCAACCCTTGGTCAACTCTGGTCAGCTGCACTAGTCAAACTAGGTCATGTCCTAACCCAGTAAGTCTTACTAGGCTTAACCAAGACTATCCTAGCAAGCACACATCAATACAAGTCTATACAAGCCAACATACACCCAACTCTATATAGCATGCAATTATTCAATACTCAAATAGGCAAGAATTCACATTGGATATACACTAGGTAATCTATTACTTTAAGCTATATATGTCTACACATATATACACATACATATATTGGTATTCAACATTAGGTCTATAATCATGGCATTTCAAATGGTTATATAAACTTATATATTACAACACAATATGCTAACATATATATAATATACATACATAGCTAAGTTAACTATATTCATAAATACTTATTTAAGAGGCTATGTGTATGTATGTGAACATGGCAAAGGGTCAAGTGAGGGTTAAATGGGCATACATAGTGTATACATATCAAAGAGTGTCAAAGTGGAAGTAAACAATGTGTCAAGTGTGATAGTATCAACATAGTGTAAGGGGGTACATGAGGTAATATAGGATTTGTGTTAACATAGAACATTATATCTCATTAACTTGTATATTGTATACATTACATCTATTATTATATTACATTTATGCTTGCATTCATTCATCATTCATTTATTCTCTTGCACTACTATATGCACCATACATTACATACTATGGAACTCACATATTTATTACAAGCCATACTTATACATCCTTACATTAGATAGGATACTTATACCTCATACATCATTTATTTAACCATTTATTCATGCTTGTATTCTCTATTTAATTACATAATTTATATACATTAACATGGGTCAAAATCAAATAGAACATTATATTACACACAAGGGTGCACAAAATGCATATGCCGAATAGTAACTCCTACTAATAATCAATACTGTACCAACTCAGCATGAATTAAGTTCTAGAATTAATGTATGTTATAGATCTATGTGTTAGCTTTCCGAAACTTCAAACAGATCGCGTTTTCGTTTCCGGAAACTCCCGGAATCGCGAAAACACCGAGAACGCGTTTGTCTTTCGTACAGCTGACACTTAAATAATTCTCTAGAAAGTTACAGAAAGAATTAGGCCTATTAATGCATGTTTTTAGAAAGCTAACTTCAATACGCTTCTTTTAAAAAAAACGGGAGGTTAATCCGAGCATTGAGCTAGAAGTTATGACATTTCTAAGTTAGGGCTGAAATTAAAAACGTAGATAAAATCATGACGGATTTAAATAGTTTGAGCCAAAAGAATACACAATATATATCCTAATTATCCACAACAATAATAATATGAGGAACCACACTCACAAACTTGATTATATAATCATCATAAACCATTTATTACATATATAAATATAGATACACTCTCATTACAATATATATATAAATCTATATATGTAACATGAACACATCTACAACACAAGGACACTCCTATGACCTCCAAATGGATACAAAAGGGTCACAAATGGAGATACAACCATGGGGGTCATTCCTATGGGTCCAAAATAATCCTATATACATGTTGGGGTGGATTAGAGGAGAGATTATATCTTCCGGAAGAGAGTTTCAAAGGAAAAGGCCTTCCGACACGACACCGACACGTAGAGATTCCAAAAGGACACGAACGAGCTCCAATTCCTCCCAAACTTGGCTAGCACCCTCTAACTATGGAGTAGAGGAGAAGAGAAGAAGATTTAGTGGAAGAAATGGTGGATTTGGAGATGAAATCAATGGAGTTGTTCTCTAGAAATTTGGGGAAGAACATGAGAGAGAAAATGGATGGATAAAATGAAATGGAAGAGATGATGACTCACCCCTTATTCCCCCTCCAAATGACCAGCCATTAAAGTAATTTTTGTCATATTAGGAAATGCCTAAAAGCCCCTTACACTAATCTATTAGCTAATATATTGGTATGGGTTTAAGTCGGGGGTAGTTTGGTCATTCCAAAATCACTAATCTCAATTAATGCTAACCAAAATAATTAGTCTAACTACTAACTAAAATTAATATCATGTGGACTAAAATTAATATCATGTGGGCCATGACTAACTAGTGTGTGGGTCCCACTAGAGTCAAACTACCCTCCGGGTCCCCGTTTCAAGTCGAATTGAGTTAAAATTCAAACCCGACTCAAATAACCCCAAAACAATATCATAAATAATAAAATAATATCAAAATAATTCAAAGAGGTCAAATGCAAAAATATTCTTAGGCCAAAAATGACATTAAAATATTATAATCACATGGTTAGGCTCTAGGTCAAATAGTCTCTATGGTTTCACTAGCAAAACGTCAAAACCACAAGTCATTGATTTAAATAATTTTAAAATGATTTAAAATTACCAAAAATCATATCATGAATTAAATATCATTATTAAAATAATTATGAACACGAAATTTCAAAATTACCCTCATTTGGAAAACTGGGTGCTACAGGCGTGGACCTCAATAAGCCGATGTTCCTTGCGCTCTTGGAGCTTTTCAATGCCCAGACTGGCAGCTTCTTTACTCCAGTAGGGGAGTTGGGATTGGCCCTTCATGAGATGTACGAAGTGTCCAAGCTTCCTTGGGGCTCGGAACCGTACGAGGAATACTTTCCATCAAATGAAGAGATCCAGGTCTTGGAAGATAAGGACCCGAAGATGATGGCCGTTTTCAAGGAGGTGACGAGCCATCATTATCTGATGCACCGGAGGAACAAGGGTAAGACCCAGCCTCACGTGACTGCTTGGAGGGACTATGTCTTCAGGCAGGATTTGGCGGATCCTTCGAGGATCCGGTTTGCGACTCCGCAGGGCTTGAAGCCCGCGGAAGTGAGTTCTGAAATAACTTGGCTGGACGAAAGGACCCCACATTCCAATGAGAGCGGCAAGTATACGTACAGCTGTTTCTGGCACTGCGCGCACCGGATGTCATCTAAGGCGGTGTTGATGGCCTACTTGATGATATGGCTCCGGGATTGCGTATTTACAGGGGGATCCGGTGCCGTCGAGAGGGTACATCGGAATCTCATTTTGCCTGCAGTGAAGTTGGCCTTTGGACGACCTTTAGCTCTCCTCCCCGCGATGGTGTGCAACCTGTTGCACGGTTTGAGGTCTTTTGCTGATGATGTGATCCGCGAGAAAGGTAATAATGACAACTTTCCCCGGGCCGAGCTGCCTTTCCATTATCTTATGGGGTGGCTGATTTTACATCATCCGAATGTGATGAGTCCTAGCCCTGAGGAGGACCATGTTGAAGGAGATGCCTTCATTCGTCGCTTCTACAAGAGGAAGTGGTCTTACACTGGCGTCCCCGTTTGTAGGAGGGTTTTGTCCTTCCTTCAGGGGTGGGAAATCGTGAAGGTTGGCCCGATCTTCAAAGATTTCGAGACCGACCAAGATTTGGTTGATTCTGGCGAGGATGCGGTTACTTTGCCAAAATGGAGTTTTCGTTGGTTGTAGAGTATCCGGCCTTCTCACCTGGTCTACCGTAATCAGAACAGATGTTATCTGGAACCGTACTTGCCAAGCCGATTTGCTCGTCAATTTGGCTACACTCAGCTAATGCTGCGGAATCCCAGTAGCAGTCTAGGCTTCATCGAGAGTTTGCTGGATGGAGCCCGGGGCTGGCAGTATTAT
Source organism: Iris pallida (assembly GCA_029216955.1). Lineage (NCBI taxonomy): Eukaryota > Viridiplantae > Streptophyta > Magnoliopsida > Asparagales > Iridaceae > Iris > Iris pallida. The sequence continues at coordinate 7,130,846 of JANAVB010041017.1, forward strand.
AACGCTGGATGCACTAGCGTTAAGTTTACCACACCAGTTCGCAATCCTCGGCCGCCGATCTTATATCCGGCCGCCAAGCTGTATTGCACTATGAATACTATGTCTCCAGGTTATGACAGGGAGACTAGTTTCATCATTGGAACCCAGTTGGAGGCAACAACGAATATATTGGTGGCAGCCCGGTCATATCGTCCGCGAGAATTGGCGGGGTATCGGGCTGCTGCTGTGGCACCAGTGAGAGACCCGTCTGTCGGGAAAAGGCGGGCTGACCCAGAAGCTGGTTCTTCTGTACCGAAAAGGTCGAGAAGGACGTCGACCCCGAAGGTTACGGAAGCGCCACTTGTAACGCCAACGGGCTCGGCTCCTGCTGAGGTAAGGAGTGCTTCATAATTCCAGTTTTTTACGTCATTGTGGCGACTTATGTTCTTCTTCTTGTAGGGATTGAAGAAGAAGTCCCGTGCTTCAAAACCGGGCACTAGTAAGCCGAAAGCCGAAGGAGGTGGCAGGCTCTTCTGATGAGCGCATTCCACCGATGATGATGTCTCCTGTGGAGGAGGGTCACGAAGATGTTCCCGCGGAGGTTTTAGTATCTCCTGACTTTGAAGTCGCAACAACTTCTGGGAAAGTACCATCTGCCGTGGAGGCCTTGGATGCTGAGGGTCCTACAGACTCGAGGCATCCTGATGATGAAGTGGATTGGAGCTCGTCGCCTTCTGGTGACATCCCTCCAGCGTTGCAAGGGTCCGTTGCGGGGGCAGCAGAGGCAGTTGAGACAGAGGAGAGGGTTGATTCCCCTCCTTGTCATGATGAAGGGAGGTCGGCTGAATCATTGCCAAATCCTTCCTTGGCTCCAACCATGGACATTGATATGGCTACCGATCAGGCGGTAGCGACAGATTCTGTCCCTGTAGAGGGACTTGAGAAGGATGAGACCCTTCTGTCGGTCTTGTCTTCCGGGGCTGGCCAGGAGATGAATGTTGATCTCCCCGTTCTGCCGGGGGAGGTACCTGACGCTGATAGGACGTTGGGGGTAGAAGAAGTGGCCGTTGACGTCGGTGATTTCTCCGGTCTTGAGAAGGGTAAGGGTGTGGAACCCTGTGTTGCTCCTTCTACTTGGGGTACCATCACGACGCATGTGCCGGCTCCTTCTGTTCCTTCGGCTCCTCGGGTTAGCAGTCTGGCCCCTGTTGATGAAGAGCCTATTGCTGCCGAGGTTCAAACCTCTCAGGTTGAGGTTGGCGGATCTTCCTCCGGTCCGCAAACTGTAGTAGCTCCCCCAACTCCTGCTATGACACCGCAGGTGCTGGCGGATGCCGACGAGTATGTGAAGTTCCTCGTCGAGGGAGTGTACAAAATGCTGGAGAAAGGTGTATCTGCAGTGATGGATGCTAAGGGGAGCTTTACGACAGCAAAAGCTCTGGCAATGCCTTGTATCGAGCTGATCTGCGTTCACCAAGGCCACGACCATATGGCCAAAATTCTGGAGGTTTCGGTGATTGAGCTGGACGAGCGGCTCGCGGAACTGCAGCGCATCCAACGAAATGACCTCTCTGTCTTGATAGATGCAGAGACGGGGAAGTTGATTGCTGAAATCGAGGCTTTCCATCGGGCCAATGTGAGCAGTTGGGAGCGTGAAGTGGCTGGGACTTAGGCTGCGGTGGAGCAGTTGTCTCAATCTATGAAGAAGACGACGAAGAAGCGGGCTACGGTGGATGCTAACATCGCAGAGGTTGATGCCCAGATGCGCCGTCTTGAAGACCAACGGGCCCAACTCCAATTAGAAGCTGATCGTGTCCTGGCTGAACACGTGGCATTCAAGCAGGAGGAAGCGACTCTTACTCAGCGGACTCTTGCTTTGGCTCAGCAGCGACGACAGCTCGATGAGAAGTATGAGAGTGAAACTTCTGCTGAGGCTGTCAAATTAATGCGTCAAGAAGCTGAGCATCGAGTCCTGGCGACTGTGGAAACTCGTACTGCCGACCTGAGACGTCGAGTCAGAGAGCTCTCATCCCACCCTGGAGAGGATCGGGGATTGTAGTTTCTCTCTTTTTATGTTTTGGGTTTTTGCAACTCTTGCTGGAGGAATAGCGTATTTCTGTACTCTCTCCTTTGAAAAATAAAGAAATACACTATCTCTTTTTTTTTGTGATGTGTTCATTTTTGATCTCATGAACTTGATTTATGTGGACCTATTATCTTTTGCGCACCTTGGTTTTTAGGTACAGATAATAAGTTTGAAGGAACCAACATGTTTGCTCAGAGGTAATGTGGACATGGCAATCATTAGGTTCAAATGATAGAATTTTCCTACTCAGAGGTATTATGGACGTGGTAGGAATGATCCTGGGGGATACGCTGAACAACTCAGAGGTAATGTGGACGTGGAAGTTCTGCGATCAATGTACGACAACGCAGGGGTTGTGTGTACGAGATGTTTACTCAGAGGTAACGTGGACGTGGTAAACATGAAGGGTAGCGTAAGCTCACGAAGTGTAAGATTCCGCTTTGTAGGGTGTAGAGAGACAACTCAGAGGTAATGTAGACGTGGTTATCTTTCTACGGAAGGATGCCACGAAACAGCTGGGTTCCGGAAGCGTTTGAGTTTGTGGAAAGAGGTTGTTTGGGGAAATACATGTCTTAGGGATGTCAAGAATAGTACTTCTTTAGGAACTTGCCGTTGATGGGCATCATAAACAAGTCCCCATTGGGTTTGGCGAGGCGGTAAGCACCGTTTGAGTATACTGTCTCAATGATGAAGGGTCCTTCCCACTTGGGCTCGAACTTCCCTGGTGTCTTGTGAGTTAACACCATTGGCCTTCTGACTGCTAAAACCAGGTCGCCAACTTGGAAAGTTCTTTGTTTGACCTTCTTGTTGAAAGCCTGTGATATACGGGCTTGGTAAAGTTCGATGCGTTGTTGAGCTAGGAGACGCTTTTCGTCAAGTGCCACCAGTTCCCGCAGACGACGACGTTGATTGTCTTCTTCTGTGAGTTTGTTTGTGATCGCTACCCGGAGTGAGGGTATCTGGATCTCGAGAGGCAGTACCGCCTCACTCCCGTAGACCAGGGAGAATGGTGTATTGCCTGTTGGGGTCCGTACCGTTGTACGGTAGGCCCAAAGACATTCGTCGAGCTTTTCGTCCCAGTCGCGTTTGTTGGATGACACGACCTTTTTGAGCAGCCTGACGATAGTTTTGTTGAACGCCTCGGCCAATCCGTTTGCTGCCGGATTGTAGGCGGTTGAGGCCACGTTTTGAATGCGATTCTTGTCACAGAACCTGCTGAAAATGTGGCTGATGAACTGAGGACCATTGTCATTAATGATCCACCTGGGTACTCCGAAACGGTAAATGACATGGTGTTTGATAAAGCTGACCACTCTGGAGCTTTTTACTTCCGCTAGTGGGACTGCTTCCGCCCATTTGGAGAAGTAATCGGTGATGGCCAGGATGAAACGATGTCCTCTTGATGAAGGAGGGGTGATTGGTCCTACAATGTCCATGCCCCAGGCTTCGAATGGCCAGGAGGCGACTGTAGGATGTAGAGGTTCAGACGGTGTATGTATAAAGTCTGCATGAAGTTGGCATGCATGGCACTTCTTAGCATATTCCACTGCGTCAGCGGTCATGGTTGGCCAGTAGTAGCCCATACGTCGCAGTCGATCTTGCAACTTAGGACCTGGTTGGTAAGCTCCGCAAGTTCCGTCATGAGCTTCTCGAAGAGCTTCGGCCGCTTCTTCGCTGGACAGGCATCGAAGGAGAAGCCCATCGAAGGAGCGTCGGTACAGCGTTTTGGTGGCTGTATCATAGTAGAATCGAAGAGAGCGCCTCCTGACTGAGACGGCTTCCTTCGGGTCCTCCGGAAGGATTCCGTAGACGGCGAAGTCGATGAACGGGAATCTCCAGTCTCGGACATTAACATCGGTGTTTGTCGGCATGGCGTGAGCGATTTGCAGACATAGATTGTTTCTGGGACAAATCAAGTCTCGGCCAGTTACCGTGACATAGTGTTGAGTCCCCAGGGGTGCCGCCAATGAGGCTGCGAGGCCAGCCAGAGCGTCAGCCTCCAAGTTTTGTAAACGGGGTACATGTTCGATGAAGAACCCAGTAAAAGTTGAAATGATGTTCAATGCAACTTCATGGTAAGGGATCAGGTCTTCATGACGAACCTCGTATTGCCCGCGAATCTGGTTTACGACGAGTTTCGAGTCGCCGTAGGCTTCCAGATGATCCACCCCCAGCTGTTGTGCTAGCTGGAGTCCCATGACGAGTGCGTTGTACTCAGCAACATTATTGGAGCACGGCTTCGAAAGAGAGTATGCGCGCTGGATGACCAGCTGATCGGGGGAGACCAAGACAACCCCCACTCCTGCGATGATTTGGCCGTTGGGGCCCGTTCTTGAAGCGCCATCGAAGAACATCCGCCAAACGGGACTTCCTTCAGTGACGTTTGATTCTTGGACTTCATCCGGGATGTCTTCATAGAGTTTTGAAGATTCTGGGATGGGGTGTGCAGCTAAAAAGTCAGCCAGAGCTTGACCCTTGACATCTTTTTGCGGAACAAACACCATGTTGTACGGCATTAGCAGGATCGCCCATGTAGCCAGCCGGGAGTTTAATGACCCTGGTTTCGTCATGAGGACTCTGAGTGGATTGACTCGGGAGATGACGTGAATAGTCTGGCCCGAGACGTAATGACGAGTCTTCTGAATGGCAAACACCAAAGCCAAGCACTCCTTTTCAACGGGGTTGTACCGGTGTTCGGCCCCGATGAGTGTTCGACTGAGGTAATAGATTGCTTGCTCGTAGCCTGCATCGCTTTTTTGAGCCAGCAAAGCGCCGAGGGAATGATCCATGGCACGGACGTAGAGGAGGAATGGTTTGCCGGCGACAGGTGCCACTAGGACTGGCGGGCTTGTCAAGTAAGCCTTGATGTCGTCGAAAGCCTTTTAGCACTCCTCTGTCCAGACGTAAGAGACTCCCTTCTTCATGAGCTGAGTAAAGGGTTGACATTTACCGGAGAGGTTTGCTGTAAACCTCCGGATGTATGCCAGACGTCCCTGTAAGCCCCGAAGTTCTCGAAGGTTCTTCGGAGGGTCCATGTTGAGGATGGCTTTAGTCTTCTCGGGATCGACATGAATGCCTTTTGCCGTGATGACAAAGCCCAAGAATTTGCCGCTAGAAACCCCCAGGAAGGATTTAGCGGGGTTCATTTTGAGTTGATGTGCCCGCATGAGATCAAAGACCGTCTTCAGGTCCTGTAAGTGGTCTCCTTTGAGACGGCTCTTGACTGCGATGTCGTCAACATAGCATTCGACTGTCTTGCGAAGATGTTGATGGAAGATGGTGCTCATCGCTCGTGGGTATGTTGTACCGGCATTCTTCAAGCCGAAGGGCATCACTGTATAGCAGAAAATACCTTTCGGAGTCCTGAATGAAGTGTGTTTTGCGTCATCGGGGAACATCTTGATTTGATTGTAGCCTGAATACCCGTCCATGAAGGACATGCGTTCAAAGCCACATGTGTTGTCGATCATTACATCGGTGATTGGGAGCGGGAATTCATCCTTCGGGCAAGCAGAGTTGAGATCCCTGAAATCGATACAGACTCGTATCTTCCCGTTCTTCTTGGTAACAGGGACGACGTTGGCTACCCAGTCCGGGTGTTGTTCCTCACGGATGAAGCCACTGATCAAGAGTTTATCCACCTCCTGATCGATGGCGTTCATGATGTCCGGGCGGAAGCGTCGCTGTTGTTGTTTGATAGGTTTGGCATCAGGTAAGATGTTCAACCGATGCATCGCGATTTGTGGGTCGAGACCCGGCATGTCTTCGTAGCTCCAGGCGAAGACGTCGATATACTCTTTAGCCAGTTGGACTAAAGATTCTCGGTCTTCTCCTTCTAAGCTTTTGCTGATAAAGATGGGTTTGGAAGAAGACCCATCCCCGAGGTCGATCTGCTCGACTTCGTCTTCGGTGGAAGGTTCTCGTAACTCAAAACGAGACTCCCATTGTTCTCCTAGGCGTTGAGCCCAGGGTTCCTCTTCGAAGGGTTCCGGCGGTTGGTCTTCGCCTTCATCTTTCTGAGGTTGCGCCGATGTCATGTTAACTGACAGTACTTTCCTGAAAACTGATCCGATACTGGTATCGGAATCCCACGTCGATGCTTCAGACGAGTGGGAATGTTCTACGTCTTCTGCGTCTGAACTCTCTGGAGTTGATGGCGGCGTGACATAGCCTAACCCCCGTCGAGTCCGATTATAGTAGTCCTGTGGCTTTCCATTGGGCATCGAAAGTCGGACAGGGAGATGTCGACCCTTGCCGTAGTTTAGGCCTTTATTGCTTTTCAGGTCGTAGCCCATCTTTTGGATGATGTGCTTTGCCGTATCCGTGTATCGATAGACTTGTACTCTGCCGGTATCAGGTTCGGGCTCGATTGACGGAAGGCCCTGATTACGCTCGACTTTGCCCGAGATGATGGTGCCTTCGTCTCGGCTCCGTGGAGGGATTATGAAGACTCCTTGAGACGGGACCACTCGATTATGGTGGACGGTCGTTATTTGTGTTTGCAACGACCGTAGAGCGTTATCTAATGTATACATGGCATTCCAGTATGGAAGACAAGAATAATTAAAAGACACTCTATTATTGATAAAGTACTCAAGGGGGCGTCGGAAGTCATTTCGGGCTCCAAGTCCGGCTCTGTTGCCGTCTCTGCCTCATCATCGGCGTCATTGGCTTCCTCCTCGTCAAGAGGCTTGTACAAGTCGGAATCGGTGAAGTAGGCCTCAATCCCTTTGAAGGGATCGATGTCTGCAAACTCCGTCCGGATAACGCCGTTGGTGGATACATATTTCATGCATTGGTGGAGCGTGGAGGGCACCACCATGTACTCATGTAACCACGGTCGTCCGAGTAGGATGTTGTAGTTGACCTCGGCATCCACCACATAACAAGTCACCTCAGTTTTGAGGCCGCCGATGTGACACTTCAGTCGGATCTTGCCCAGTGGCTCACTCTTGCTAGCGTTGAAGCCACTGATGGTTGTATTGGAGGGCGCCAGCCGGTACATTGGGATCCCCAGCTGTAGTGACCCGCTCCGCCCTAGCGGAACGCCGATTCCAAACGGCAAGTGCAACGACTCAAACGAGCCGTCGACCCGAAGAGTTGCTTCGACCCGATTAAGTATCGATGCGAATCGATGCAAGGCTTACATTGGCCCGACAAGATGAATCCAGACTTAGACTATCGAAGGCGCGCTCGGAGGATCGCTCGGCCGATGCGAACATCGCTAAGGTGGGTGGCTCCGATGAACCCGTCTGTGCTTAGCCTAGACACATAACAATGCGGACACTATCACGAGAATCGCTAGGCGATAACACCCTGCATGCTAATAAATGATTCAACGCACCTAGCTAAGGGAATAATCCCATCTTGCATGCTTGTTTAGAACATGGAAAAGAACTCGATAATTATAGAAATGCTCGCACCGCGCTCTACGCTCGTGCTAAGGCACAAGCTCACGTTCATGTCCCTTATACGTTCAAACAATGAAACAATGAATGGTTTACAACAATGAAACGGGAAGGCTATCAACATAGTCGCTCCGAGTAGAGTTTAGCAACATTGGAAGGCTATGGGACCGATGGGTCGCCAAGGCGACTCCCATACTGGGAGTTGCATAATGCGTGAATGAATGAATAAATACATGAATGACTCTATGAACGAACGAACAAGTTAAAGAATGAAATGAAAGAAAGAATACATGAAAGATAAGACATGGAAGACGCTAGCGACAGGTGTGACGGGCACGTGCAACGGGGCTCACTACCCGCGCTGTACGGACGCCAACCTGGTCGTTAACGCATTATGGCATGAAAGATAAGACATGGAAGACGCTAGCGACAGGTGTGACGGGCACGTGCAACGGGGCTCGCTACCCGCGCTGTACGGACGCCAACCTGGTCGTTAACGCATTATGGCTAAGGGTTAGCCTACGGCTCGGAGATAGCCGCTAAGTAAAAGACAAGATAATACGAAATGGTCGTGGACAAACGGCACGGGCGATGGGGGGGTAAACCGTGGCCGTCGTGTGGAAGGATTCTGCGGCACGGGCGTTGGGGGGGTAAACCGTGGCCGGCCTAGGCAGAACCAATACGGGGCTTACGGGCTGCTTGGGTGCGGGCTTGGACACCAAGAGACGTAAGTGTAGGGTATATTCAAGAGACTTAACGGGGTGTACCAGCCATCACCCTACGCTAAGTTGAGAATTACCACAGGGGAATGTCCTAAATGGCTTGTAAAGCCAGCGACCCATGCATGTAGATTAAGTGGACTATGCTGGTGGCAATCCACGTGCAAGTTCTTGCATTGAAATCAAAGTCGTCTAAGTAAACTAAATGAAGTGTCTCCAGAACATGCTTGAAATATAACATCCTGAACATGAACATGCCCGAAATATAACACTCTTGAACGTGCATGAAATATGACATCCTGAACATGAACATGCCCGAAATATAACACTCTTGAACGTGCTTGAAATATGACATCCTGAACATGAACATGCCCGAAATATAACACTCTTGAACGTGCTTGAAATATGACATCATGAACATGAACATGCCCGAAATATAACACTCTTGAACACGCTTGAAATGTAACATCCTGAACAGCCTCGACATACAATATTCTGAACGTGCCTACGACGTGCTCGAACCCGAGACATAGACACGCCCGTAACATCGAATGTTTACATAAATCACGTCAAGTCACTTCATGTTAAATGTTGACTAACTTGGTTTACTTGTACAGGGAAGGCCGGACGGTAAGTATGGGTAAGTCGTGCATGTATTTTTATGCAGACACTTGAATTCGGTAACACGATATGAGTTACGATATATGCCATGAAACTGATCCTAAGGCAAGATTAGAAAGACAATGAATGGTAGACGGTGCACAAAAGTAAATGGAACGTATTTGGTAATGATGGCATTGTGGGCGAGCTAGCCTCCCCACCAGTGCATAACAATGTACTGATAACCCCACAGTATGCTTGCAGGATAGCAGGAGACGCCGGCGGGTGCGGAGCTTCCATCGAACGTGTCAAGGCGCGGAGCCAACTCTGGGGCCTTGGAACGTTGCAAGAAGCTTAAGCACCCTATACAGGACATAATGTATCGGAACATCGCCATGTATCATTCCATGTTGTAAGCCATTTGGCACGCCTTTTATGTTTCAGAGAGAGAGAGCTCGAGCGATTGTAATATCGGCCTAGCGCCGCTTGTAAACTTCTTGAAAATCAATAAAGAGTTTGAATTTGCTTCTACTTGTGTTCATTTTACTTTCTGCTGCAAATGGGACACTCTGTGCGACTCTGTGGCCTAGACTCGAATCGGCCGTTTCTGGACTTGGCCTTGCACGGGCTCAATCTAGGCCCGTACGGCATCACGCCTTAGCGAGGACGATCGCTCCTACGGGAGCGGGGCGTGACAGATTGGTATCAGAGCACGGCTTTACGTCCTTGGACTTCATGTCGATTTCTCAGTTTTGAAAGCTCGTCGTTGGAAAAGGAAGTGTACTCTCTCTCTCATGGTGCCTTGGGATGTTCCATACAATAAGTCTAATATTTTCAAAAGCTCGTACAAGTACTCGGTCGAACGGGATCGATAGGCGAAGGCCTTTGTGCCGAACGATGTTAAACATGACTCGATAGAGAACACATGCAAAGTTAACATGTCTCGTGCGTGCCTAACTAGTCTTGCGTTGACCCTAGCAACTGAGCGTGCAAACATGAACATAGTCCGCACGGGATGGTTATGCGGCACAACTTAGTCCGCGTGTCGCGCACCTCGACTTTTTGGTGCAATCGAGTCGCGAGCGATATCAAGTACCGCTCGGTCGGGAACGAAACTACACTTTCAGCGTCTATCGATAGGAACGCTATCGAGTTAACGCTTAGGCGTACACGGAGGATTGACTTGGATATAGAGGAAATAGTACAAAAGAGTTAGTGCGTCGTTGCGACGCGAGCGACTGCGCTAGCAATTCGTCGAACGAATCGAAAGGACGTCCTAGAGAATGACGCGAACGTGATTGAGGACTAGATCGTGTGGCTTGAACCCGAGTGGTGTATATGATAGCTTCGAAGAAGGATAAGAGTGAGTGTCGACGACTAGTCGAGTGGCTCGAACCCTGAGTGGTGTATGGACGACATAGAGATTGTTCGAGCGAGACTAAAGGATATAACGGATAGAACGAGTGAGTCGGCGAGGCGATGCGATCGCGCAAAGACTTAGAACGTGTCACGCTTAGTTGATCGTGACTTCGAATGTCTTGAACGAGATGTCGTTCGGACAACTTGTGAATGGGCAACGCATGTTAGAAAATGATTCGGAACGATGAATGAAAGTGAATGGTCTTGATCGAGGAAACTTAGAGGATCGCGCGTACGATTTGGGATTGATTCAAATGAAATATGACTTGAGTTTTGAACAACGATCTTGAAACGAGCTTGAGAAATAGCGATCGAACTTGATCTTGAATATCGAGGAAATTGTGGATTATCCAACTCGGACAATAACATCAGTCGCGCGACTCGAAATTGGTTGCAAAGGAAGATCGTCAGGTTACACATATCGTCGATGGTATTGAGGCGTATCAAAGATCGATATGCGATAACTCGGGGGCACTCTGACTCGGCAAATGACGGTCGTGCAAATGTCATTGTTCCGTTGGATGCTATACTTGGGATGGATTTGGCTTAGATGAAAATGTGAATGCTTGGATTTGCTTCGTTGACAACCACAACGTTGACATTCTTGTCTTATGCGAGCGCAACTCCAGCCTCGCACATGCGTCGCGCCGATTAGGGCGATCACTCCGCGTGAGCGCTAGTATGGTGATTCATACAGCGGGGGTGATTGAACTAGCATGGCGTGGCAGTCTGTGTGCTTCGACTTGTGGTTTGATGCGAAGGTGACTTGAGAATGATTCGGTGTGCTTGAATGATGAAGTTTGAGGAATGAGTAGGTCCAATCTGCGTATCGAGAATGAATCAGTCTAGACGTAAGCAAGAGTTTCGCCCCGATGAGAATGATTATTCCGCGGAAGCGTTGCATGGTGATTCATGAACCACCGTGGATAATCAGACTCGCGTGAGATTGGGGCGCAACGTATTGTCGAGCTAGATGATCTCGTGATCGAATACATGAATTGGTTAGAATTGGTAACCTGAATGAATTCAAAATTCGTTGCGCCGCACAACGAATGTCTTGATGCGAACTAGGTGATCGTGCTCGATGTTTAGAAATCTGAGTGACGCGAGCTTGGGTAGAAAATCCCGTACTACCGACTTTGGTTTGACCCTAGGATTGGGGTCAGTGTTGGCATTATTGTTAGGAAACTATGATTCCAATCCTGACATTGACTTAGCCTCGAAAAGATGGCCTAGCGGTTAGGCGAGACGCCCCTGTTTTATGTGTTAGCAATCGAAAGATTGATCTTGAGGATTGGCATGGACGGATAGCATGAATCACGAATGTAGGAAACCCTACTCACGAGACTCGGCTGACATGCATATATTTCAGGGACGCCTGGGTATGTGCACGATGCGACTCGAGTGAGAATGACAAATTCTCTATCATGCGGCTTGGCTGAATGCAGGTATTTTGGGGACGCCTGAAATGCGTGCACGATCCGGCCAAGTGATACGATGAGTTCTAGCACGACTTGGGGAGTGAACAAGTGTTGTGAACGTGAAATCGTGCTAGTAAAAGTTGGTACAACGAATTGAACCATTGATAGGAAGTTATGCTCGACGATAGTGCAATACTTGGTCTTGAATTGGACGAGAATTTACTTGACTTGGTCGACCCCGCTAAGAAGAAATCATACTGATTTCATGAACGAGAACGCTTGAGAAGCGAGTCGAGTCATCTCGATGACCGAAATGAACGAAAAGTGAATTTGCCTTAGCCTGCGACCCTCGCATTTGACGAATTACAATGTGCCTCGTGTAACCATTCCAGTTCCATGACACGTCGAAATGGCAACCAAGACGAAGAAATGCTCGAATTGAATAAGTACAATCAACTCTAAAATAAATGAAAGGCTATTCGATAAAATCGACCCAACGCGTGCGACACGGGACTTAGAAATATATCAAGTAATGTTCGATGCCGTCGAACGATAAAACCATTCGATAGGAAATTGCCTAAGGTGCGCACACGATCCGAGTTAAGGAACGGTAGGATGACCTGCACTCAGAAAGTATCGAGGACGAGACTTATTTTGAGTGGTGTATTATGTAGTGACCCGCTCCGCCCTAGCGGAACGCCGATTCCAAACGGCAAGTGCAACGACTCAAACGAGCCGTCGACCCGAAGAGTTGCTTCGACCCGATGAAGTATCGATACGAATCGATGCAAGGCTTACATTGGCCCGACAAGATGAATCCAGACTTAGACTATCGAAGGCGCGCTCGGAGGATCGCTCGGCCGATGCGAACATCGCTAAGGTGGGTGGCTCCGATGAACCCGTCTGTGCTTAGCCTAGACACATAACAATGCGGACACTATCACGAGAATCGCTAGGCGATAACACCCTGCATGCTAATAAATGATTCAACGCACCTAGCTAAGGAAATAATCCCATCTTGCATGCTTGTTTAGAACATGGAAAAGAACTCGGTAATTATAGAAATGCTCGCACCGCGCTCTACGCTCGTGCTAAGGCACAAGCTCACGTTCATGTCCCTTATACGTTCAAACAATAAAACAATGAATGGTTTACAACAATGAAACGGGAAGGCTATCAACATAGTCGCTCCGAGTAGAGTTTAGCAACATTGGAAGGCTATGGGACCGATGGGTCGCCAAGGCGACTCCCATACTGGGAGTTGCATAATGCGTGAATGAATGAATAAATACATGAATGACTCTATGAACGAACGAACAAGTTAAAGAATGAAATGAAAGAAAGAATACATGAAAGATAAGACATGGAAGACGCTAGCGACAGGTGTGACGGGCACGTGCAACGGGGCTCACTACCCGTGCTGTACGGACGCCAACCTGGTCGTTAACGCATTATGGCATGAAAGATAAGACATGGAAGACGCTAGCGACAGGTGTGACGGGCACGTGCAACGGGGCTCGCTACCCGCGCTGTACGGACGCCAACCTGGTCGTTAACGCATTATGGCTAAGGGTTAGCCTACGGCTCGGAGATAGCCGCTAAGTAAAAGACAAGATAATACGAAATGGTCGTGGACAAACGGCACGGGCGATGGGGGGGTAAACCGTGGCCGTCGTGTGGAAGGATTCTGCGGCACGGGCGTTGGGGGGGTAAACCGTGACCGGCCTAGGCAGAATCAATACGGGGCTTACGGGCTGCTTGGGTGCGGGCTTGGGCACCAAGAGACGTAAGTGCAGGGTATATTCAAGAGACTTAACGGGGTGTACCAGCCATCACCCTACGCTAAGTTGAGAATTACCACAGGGGAATGTCCTAAATGGCTTGTAAAGCCAGCGACCCATGCATGTAGATTAAGTGGACTATGCTGGTGGCAATCCACGTACAAGTTCTTGCATTGAAATCAAAGTGGTCTAAGTAAACTAAATGAAGTGTCTCCAGAACATGCTTGAAATATAACATCCTGAACATGAACATGCCCGAAATATAACACTCTTGAACGTGCTTGAAATATGACATCCTGAACATGAACATGCCCGAAATATAACACTCTTGAACGTGCTTGAAATATGACATCCTGAACATGAACATGCCCGAAATATAACACTCTTGAACGTGCTTGAAATATGACATCCTGAACATGAACATGCCCGAAATATAACACTCTTGAACGTGCTTGAAATATGACATCCTGAACATGAACATGCCCGAAATATAACACTCTTGAACGTGCTTGAAATATGACATCCTGAACATGAACATGCCCGAAATATAACACTCTTGAACACGCTTGAAATGTAACATCCTGAACAGCCTCGACATACAATATTCTGAACGTGCCTACGACGTGCTCGAACCCGAGACATAGACACGCCCGTAACATCGAATGTTTACATAAATCACGTCAAGTCACTTCATGTTAAATGTTAACTAACTTGGTTTACTTGTACAGGGAAGGCCGGACGGTAAGTATGGGTAAGTCGTGCATGTATTTTTATGCAGACACTTGAATTCGGTAACACGATATGAGTTACGATATATGCCATGAAACTGATCCTAAGGCAAGATTAGAAAGACAATGAATGGTAGACGGTGCACAAAAGTAAATGGAACGTGTTTGGTAATGATGGCATTGTGGGCGAGCTAGCCTCCCCACCAGTGCATAACAATGTACTGATAACCCCACAGTATGCTTGCAGGATAGCAGGAGACGCCGGCGGGTGCGGAGCTTCCATCGAACGTATCAAGGCGCGGAGCCAACTCTGGGGCCTTGGAACGTTGCAAGAAGCTTAAGCACCCTATACAGGACATAATGTATCGGAACATCGCCATGTATCATTCCATGTTGTAAGCCATTTGGCACGCCTTTTATGTTTCAGAGAGAGAGAGAGCTCGAGCGATTGTAATATCGGCCTAGCGCCGCTTGTAAACTTCTTGAAAATCAATAAAGAGTTTGAATTCGCTTCTACTTGTGTTCATTTTACTTTCCGCTGCAAATGGGGACACTCTGTGCGACTCTGTGGCCTAGACTCGAATCGACCGTTTCTGGACATGGCCTTGCACGGGCTCAATCTAGGCCCGTGCGGCATCACGCCTTAGCGAGGACGATCGCTCCTACGGGAGCGGGGCGTGACACCAGCTTTGATAGCAGCGCCTTTGGAATGATGCTTAGGGAAGACCCCGGATCGATCTGAATCCTGCTCACCTTTACCGAACCGATGTACCCTGTGTAATACAACGGTCGGTTATGTCGGTGATGCTTGAGCAACATGTCTTGTTGGGTGAAAGTTATGTTTGGGATAACTTCATCCGCACAATGACAGTGCGTACAAGTAGTTGGGAGGTCTTCAGGCTGCTTGACCTGACTGAGAAAGGATTCGGCATCCTTTAGAGCTTCGCAGAGAGCTTCTCGGGAGTCCTTGGAGAGACGCAGGAGCTCGAACAAAGACAAGCGTGCAGGAGTACTGGCCAGTTGTGCCAGAATGTCAAAATTGTGGGGCTTGGCTAGCCCCGAAGCATTTTCTTTCCGCAGAGGTCTGTCGAAACGGGCCTCCACTTGCTTTTGTTTATTGGCTGCTGAGGGCTTGGATGGACCCTCCTCAGGGATGGTGCTAGGAGGCACCACTTCGGCGGCAGCTTCACCGGGCTGGGAGTTCTGTTGTGCACGCGTCTGCAATGGAAGCGCCTCTTCCGTTGAAGAAGAGACTGTGCGGCAAGACTTGATCTTCCTGCCTTTTTATTTGGAGGTAGGGCGTACCTCCGGTTGAGTCACCTCGGAGACGAGGTCGGGATGAACCCAGAGGACCTCTCCTCGAGATGTGGTGAGTGGGACGAGTCCACTCACATTATCACGGGTGGGTGGCAAGTTCACCACCTCCATTGTCGCCTTAGGGATGGGGACGACGCCATCTTGTGCGGAAGTCGGTGGCAAGGTGCCGAACTGAAGTGACACCACGTTGGCTGACACCGTCTTCTCTTCGTAGTCGACGGAGATTACATCCGCATTGATCATGCGCTGGATGTAATTTTTGAGGACATAGCAGTCCTTGGTCGGGTGTCCGACAAACCGATGGTAGTGACAGTACCTCGGGTTGTCCACTTTCCCGACTTTATCGGGCCGCTTCGGGTCCGGAAGCTTGATCTTGTCACCCTGTTTCAGTATCTCAAAGAGTTGCAGGGTGTCGTCATCATTGAATGAATAAACCTCCTTGGGTCTCGGTGCCAGTGGAGGCTTTTGAGTAGGCACAGATGCGCCCTTCGAGGCATTAACAGTCAATGCCTGTTTCCCCTTTGCTTCTCGTCCAGAGTTGTTGGTTGCGGACTTTTTCCCCTTATCGTCAAAGGCGGGGAAGCTAACACCCAGAAGACGTGCATTGGCCGCCTTCTTCTCTGCAGCTTCAGCTTCGATGATTAGGGAGCTCCAGTCGGGAGGGGGAGTAGAGTTAAGCCAAAGCTTTACTGCAGGCCGCATGTTCATACTGCAAGCGGAGAGAAGCGCATGTTCTGGCATGCCTGGAGGTAGCCTAAAGCAATCCTGACGGAAGCGTTCGATGAATGCCCGAACCGTTTTCTTCTCCTTTTGGCGTATCTCTATGAGAGACGCCATCGTCATGTCCTTCCCACCGTCGTAGAAGCGGTCTAGGAAGAGGCGTGTCAGGTCGTCGAAGGACGATATGAAATTGTCGGGGAGGCTGCAGTACCAGTCATACGCCACCCCTTTCAGGGCCCCAACGAAGATGCTGGTGAGGAGCGCGTCCTCCTTCGGTAAATGCCCCATCTGTGACTGGAAGTACGTCAGGTATCATCGTGGAGAGTCCTTCCCGTCATACGGCGTGAGTGTTTGTGGTTTATACTTTGGGGGATAAACCACCTTGTTCCACTCAAGGGGATAAGGCTGAGGAATGCCCATCTTCTGGTGCTCCTCCTGCCTGTTCTTGGACTCGAAGCGCTCCCGTAGATCTTTGATCATTTCGACCACGTCCTCCGTGGAGCTAGGAGTCGGGAAAGGAGGTACCACCTGGAGTGGAGCGTTTGAGGGCTCCGACGTCCGGGGTGCTTCCGTGTCTGAGGGTGTCCGTTGGAGGGGCACACTCGATTCCCCGTTGGCCCCTGGGTCGGAAGTATTTGAAGGAGTCCTGATCAGGGCCGACCGCATTTCGAACACTGCTTGAGTCAGTGCTTGTATTGAGGCAGAGAGGGTTTTGAGTCCTCCCTCTAGCGAGTCTATGCGCTGGACTATGTCTTGCGGCGGCGCATCAGTCTCGGGATCACTCCCGGCCATGTATACCGTCATGACACGACCGACAGTGGATGGGGCAGTTGAGGCTTCACTCTCAGCCTCACTTTCATGCGGGGGAGTCACCTCTCCTGGTGCTTGGCCACCCCCAGCCACATTCTGGAGTTCGTCTTCGACAGGCGCATCTGCAAGGGCCTGACTGCCCTCAGCTCTGTCTTGAAGGGCCTCTTCGTTTCCAGCTCTACCCCCGGCGGTGTCCTGGAGGACATCCTCATTCTGAGGGGCTTTAGGGAGGCCGACTTCGCCTTGATGAAGATCCGCCGCAGCTGTGCTTTGGACATCTTCGTCTTCGGAAGGAAGCTCGACGAGGGTCTGGCTACCCCCAACTTCCTCCAAGGACTTCTTCCTCGACCGAGTGCCTTCGAACACTCCGGAGGTCGAGACAGATGCCTTGGTTTTCTTCGGCTGACTTTTGGATGAAGACGAGGAATTGGCAGTCGTCTTCCGGACTGATGAGGAGTTGGAGATCACGTTGCATGAAGCAACCTTTGGCTCCTGTTCTGCTGACACCTTCGTCCCAAGGCGATGTCGGAGGGGTGTCGATGATTGTAGCCGTTGGAAGACTGACTGCTTTGGCGGTACTGCCGTCTTGCAACAGCAGTTGATGGTGACCACTGCACAAGTATGCCCCATGAGAGGCGCATCGTGCTTGTTGGTCAACTCTCCTGACCGGCGCTTGTGAGTGATCACGTTGCGCAGGTCGTTGGAGGAGAGTGCTGCCCTCACACCCCTCTCAGGCGCATGGCAGGGCCAAGCGCCGGGGTGGTCGGGAGAGTGCTGCGCCCCTTGATCTAATACCAAGCAGGCATCACGATCAGTAGTGGGGGAACCACAACATTTGAAGTGACTTGAACGGACCTCAAACGCACAACCAGAGGAGTCGCGGGAGTTCAAGACCACTGAATTTGCCTCCCTCGGCTTGGTTGTGCACGCAGTGAATGCGCCCAAGCGAGATGAGGACTTTGAAGGTCGACTCATTGTCGGTGCAGAAGCACTTGAGTCAACCTTGTACAGCTTGCCATCGGCAGCGCGCGTGATTGTAAGCGCGTGCCTCTGGCCGGCTGCTGGCATAGCACGTTTGTGGCGCATGGCCCGTGCCGCCTTGGATTTCTTCGTACCAGCCCGCTGGGGCGCATAGTACTCAGCATCCAAATTCTCCTCGCCATTACAGCGAGTGAGTCTGTCAAAGACAGAGGCTCTTTGTGACGCATCAGAGGTGATGCGCGGGGCATTGGCTGCGCCCCTGCTCCGTCGACGTATCTTCCTCGCCTGAGAGGAAGATGGCTGGGGAACGTGGTCGGCCGTACGCTTCCCCGAGAGATGCGCTGCATCAGCGGGCGCACCTTGACTGCTGAGGACGTCAGCAGGAAGGAAAGGCTGGATTGGCGCATCCCCTTCAGTGGTGGTGCCCGAGGCGTCGATCTTGCGCACCCAGACTGTGCGGGTCTTCTTCGGCTTCGATAGCCGCTTCGAAGGACTCGCACTTCCTTCAGAAATGAACTCCTCGTACGCCTGTTGATTGAGGCGCACTACCAGCGTCTTGTGCGAGGAGCCCACCTTCACGTCGTCGGCCTGTGACACGACTTTCTCGGAAGAGGAGAAAGAAGTCCCCAGCAGAGTCGCCAGCTTGTTTGCCATTAAAATTATTTTGATTAAAACTTTAATACAAACAGAACAGTGATACAATATAGGACTTAGATGTAGTCCTAGGAGTACACTTTTGTTTAAGCTGGGTCCTTAGTGCCAATGGAGCGAGTGGTAATGCGTTGACTCCGTTGACCGGCTGACGACGGTTATCGGTTCTCTGAAGGTGTTGATTGCTCTGGGAGCTTGCTGAGAGGAGGCTGAATTCGAGGTGTCCGGTTCATCCATTTAATGCAAATTCATTGCACGGAATTCGGAGAGCCATCCACTTGGCGCGTGGGTTTGATCTGCCCGGCCTATAAGTAGTGGCATGGAGAGAAGATTTGCTTCTCATTCCCTCACGTACTTCCAACATGAACTTCGACATTCGGGTGCATTCTGTTGACGAAGTTCTCCCGAGGGTGAAGATGAGACGCTGTGTTGTCTTCGATGCACTTGAAGGTGACTGTTACATCCAAAAGACGGAGTCGAGGGCTTCCGAGGCAGGCGGAAGGTGCCTGTTGCATCCAAAGATAGGGATGCTCGGGCCTCGTCTCCGTTATTCTGGAAGAGCCGTAGATCGGAATGGCGGTGCTAGGCTCTCTCTTCCTTCAAAGTGGGGTTTGCCCACTTTGGTTGTGTTGAAAGCTGCTCCTTTAGCCGCGGTTTTGATCACGGTCTTCCTTCGCCTTTGGAGGCTCTTTCGAAGCCTCCCCTGGCCACAGCATTTGCGGTGCTCTTCTCTTCCTTGGTTCCAGCCAGAGGGTTAAATGCTTTGCCTGGCGAAACACTTATCAGGTGAGCCTGGCTGGAAGAGCGGCACATAACTGGGCTGCTGAAGGGATGCACATAACTGAGCTGCTGAAGAGATGGTAGAATACGCCTGGTTGGAGGCGCATGATGTCTGCTGCGCCTGACTGATGGCGCATGGTGGCTGCTGCGCCTATCTGGAGGCGCATGGTGACTGATGCGCCTATCTGGAAGCGCAGGGTAGCAGCTGGCTGTAGACTTAGGATCTTTCCTTTGTAGAAATTCTCCTTTGTACAACCTTTTCTTAGACATGTAATAGACTTTTGTATATAAATAAAAAGTCCTCTTTCGAATGTCTATCTTTGTTGATTTTGCTGTGAAGTTCTTCGTCTGAGTTCTGGCGCATGTAGTGTCTGGCGCATGGTCTTTCTGGTTGTGAAATTCCATGCTTCTACAACACTGTTTTACCGCTGAAAACTATTCTTTCTTCAAACTGTTTAAAACTGCATGATTCTATTATTTACTTTAACTGTTTTAAATTAGCATGAATTATACTTTGCTCCCTCCTGACTGGAGACCCAACATTTTAGGTATCACTGATAAGGCTTTGTACCGCAATATTTCCCGAGGTCCAAACTAGAAGACGAGGATTTCGAGACTGATGAGCTGTTTGCCTAGAGTTTTCTTTTCTTCTTGATGTATGTAGAAAAATGGTTTAAGTTGTATCTTTTATTTCATTGTAAAAGTTTAATAAAGTTTTAAATTTTTCGATGTTGAGTTGTGACAAATATAGCGTTGTTGTATGGTTACCTGCTACTGAACAGCATACTGCCGCCGTCTCAACAACGGTGCAGGCTGGACATGATCCGGTTCGACCCAATTAGTTGGGATCGGGTCGTGACATTTATATCCTGGTTGTGATGACCATTCACCGTTGGAGGTGATTACAAGATTGTTGAGCATAAAATCAGATTTTAACATGTCTCAAGAATGCTACAACCGAATCCTGGAGTTAATTAAAGATATATTGCTGGAGGGTGGCAAGTTACCTGAAGACTTCTACCGATCCAAGAGAATGGTGAGATCGCTCTGGATGGGGTATAAAAAAATTGATGCATGTCGCAACGGATGCATGTTGTACTATAAGGACGACAAGGATGAAGACGCATGCAGATTTTGTGGTGCTTATCGCTTCAAGGCAACTAGTACAATAAGGACTTCTGGTGCACGCAAGCCAACAGATTCGATGCACTATTTGCCTTTGACGTCGCGGTTGCAGACGTTGTTTATGGCAAAGGAGACAGCTGATAATATGAGTTGGCACAAGCGGGAACAAATAGATGGAGTACTGGATCATCCATCCGACGGAGAAGCATGGAAGCACTTTGATCGAGTGTAATCCGATTTTGCATCAGAGCCGCGTAATGTCAGATTGGGGCTTTCCTTCGACGGTTTTACCCCATTTGGACTTTCGGGCTCACAATATTCTTGTTGGCCTGTGATTGTTACACCGTACAACTTGCCACCATGGATGTGTATGAAGACTCCTTACATGTTTCTAACTGTTATTATTCCAGGTCCGAAGAACCCAAAGAGGAACATCGATGTGTACTTACAGCCCTTGATAGATGAGCTGAATCAGTTGTGGGAAGTAGGTGCAACCACATATGATGTTTCCAGAAAGCAGAACTTTCAGATGAGGGCCGCACTAATGTGGACCATCAATGATTTCTCGGCCTATGGAATGTTATAGGGTTGGAGCACCCATGGTCGGCTCGCATGTCCGTATTGCATGGTTCGCACTAAGGCTTTCCGTTTGAAACACGGAGGAAAACTGTGCTTCTTTGATTGTCATCGACAGTTCCTGCCAAAGGATCATCCGTACCGGAGGAACAAGAATGCTTTTCGTGCTGGCGTGGTAGAGAAGTCCAGTCCACCGCCACGGTGGTCCGGGGACACGATATGGGAGGAAGTTAAAGAATTGTCAAGTGCTATTGAAGATCCTACAGCAGGGTACAAGTGTGATGGATTTGGCCGCGCTCACAATTGGACGAAGAGGAGCATATTCTGGGACCTACCATATTGGAGTGACCATCTGCTCAGACATAACCTGGATGTCATGCATATCGAGAAGAATGTATTTGACAATATAATAAATACTGTGATGGACGTAAAGGAGAAGACGAAAGACAATCCCAAGGCCAGGTTGGACTTAGAAGAAATATGCAGACGTCCAGAGTTGCATTTGATAAAGGAAGGCAGTGGAAAGTATAAGCAGCCCAGGGCCATTTTCTCACTGGACAAGGAGGACAAAGGTAAACTTTGTAGGTGGATCCAGGGCCTAAAATTTTCAGACGAGTACGTATCGAATTTGAGAAGATGTGTTGACCCGAAGGAGAATAAACTACAGGGTATGAAGAGCCACGACTGTCACGTTTTTATGGAGAGGTTAATCCCGATTGCATTTCGGGAATTCTTACCTCCGGTCATTTGGGATCCACTGACAGAGCTTAGCATATTCTTCAGAGATCTTTGTTTTACTAAGTTGTTCGTCGATCGGCTTGAAAAGCTGGAGAAGGACATTGCAGTAACTTTGTGTAAGCTTGAGAGGGTGTTCCCTCCTGTATTCTTCGACTCTATGGAGCATTTGCCAATTCATCTTTCATATGAGGCACGTGTTGGTGGGCCCATCGATTATCGGTGGATGTGCCCGTTCGAGCACCATCTAAACCACCTGAAGAGGAAGGTAAAAAATAAGGCACGGGTCGAGGGTTCTATTTGTGAAGCCTATGTCCTTGAGGAGATTACAAACTTTTGTTCAATGTATTTCAAGCCTCATATTGCTACAAATAGAACAATAGCTCCGAGGAACGACGATGGAGATATAGAATATAATGATGCATTATTGAAAGTCTTCAATGCTCTTGGAAAACCTTCTGGAAAACTAAAAAAGAGATATTTGAACGATGAGGAACTACAGGCTGCCCAGTTATATATATTACTCAACTGCGAGGAGGATGAAGTGGAAAAGCTAGAGTGGTAAGTAAAAATATTCAACGTTCAAGTCATCTATTTGTTGATTACATTATTATAATTTAACGAGTATATTCCGATATTTATTGGTTTTTAGCAAATTTAATGATGAGGTGAGGTCAAGTAGACCATACATTGCAGATGAAGAAGTAGAAGAAGAAATGAGACTTCATTTCCCGTCTTGTTTGACTGCATATGTACGTAAGAAGCTAGTTAGAATCTTTCTCCATTCACAACTGGACAAGAAATAACTTAACATTAAACTTAATTTTGTACCTTCTCGTGTTTAGGTCGATCGTCCGGACGTCATCCTTGAGAATGAATCTATTTGAACTCTTGCCAAGGGACCAATTTATGCCGTCAAAATATGGCCAAGTTATTGTGTGAATGGGTTTAAGTTCAAGTCAACAAATGCTCTCATCAGAGATAGCTTCCTGGATCTTGATTCCACAAAAAACAGTTGCTTGTGTATCAAATCTACAAACTACAAAGATGTCACTCCAGACAATGATTTCTATGGCGTCTTATGGAAGATCGTGGAATTGACGTACCACTATGGCATAGAGCCTGGCAAGATCGTGTTGTTCAAAGTTGATTGGTTCGATCCCATACAAGATCAAGGATGGAAAATTGACAAGCATGGTCTTGTGGATATTAACTACCGTCGTCGATACCAAGGATACGAACCATTTATCCTAGCAAGTCAAGCTCAACTCGTATATTTTACAACATATCCTAGACGGGGAACAACGAGATATGACTGGTGGGCAGTATGCAAGACTAAAGCCAGAAATACCTACGATGTCGACGAAGTGGCTTATCAGGAGGACGAGCTGCCTCTTGTATCAAATACAGTTGATGTCGACTCAGCAGAAGTTCCCCATTCAATATCTGCTTGTGTAGAAGAGGTATAAGTATCCGAAGGGGAAGACGAAGGAGATGCTAGTGACGATGAGGAGGAGGAGGAGGAGGAGGAAAACGAAGAAGATGAATTTTCAGAGGATGATTGAGAAACTGTGATTTTGATGTATTCATATTTTTGTAATCTTAAATTATAAACTATGATCATTTCTATTAGTATTCAGATTTTTGAAAACTTAAATTATGAACTCCAATGTATGCAGATATTTCTAAACTGTCATTGTATTTATTTATATTTTCAATCATAAACTGTGATTTTGATGTATTCATATTTCTGTAATCTTAAATTATGAACTCCAATGTTATTATCAGCATGGCAGGACGACGCGGAGGCACCTCAGGACGACGCGGAGATAGGTCAGGACGAGCCGTGTCCTTAGGTGGGCAGAGAGCTCCGTTACCAGAGGATGGCTCCGGACCATCGTCTGACCCGAGAACTCCATTGTACCATACGGTCGCAGGTCCGGGTGGCAGTACACTTGTGACGAGCAGTTCCAGGCTTGTTGATCATACTCCTTCCCCTAGCCTTCCTACCGCTGACAGCAGCATGGCGGGTGGAGAGCAGATGGAGGAGGTAGTCCCTACTCCCGCCCGGGCGGATCCATACCAGAGCGACCCTCCATGCGCACCTCAGGACGAGACGAGGATAGAGATTTGGGCCGACGGTCCTACGAAGTAAGTTAAATGAATATATATATATATATATATATATATATATATATATATATATATATATATATATTTTTTATGCATGTCTGTATATCTATATATATTCATTAATACGTCGGTTATCGTTGTATACAGATATCGTCCCTCATCGGTACAGAGAGCGTTGGGCTCCTTTCTAAGGTCCAACTATGGGGGTCCGTGGATCAACTACTCGAATGCCTCGGAAGAGAGGAAGGCATTCTGGTTTGCCCACTTCAAGGTAACTAAAGATAGTTAATTTAGTATGATTAATATAATTTTAAGCTTTTTTTAGAACTTATTATTTTAATTTGTAATTCTTGTAGAGGACTTATTTTTATCTACCACACCGGGCCGAGCAGATTGAGAGGCAGTTTCATGCCGTCGCCGTCAAGTTGATCTGTGATGCAATTGATGATCAAAAAGCTCGTCAGCGCTCCAGAAAGCCGATTGCTGGTTGGATCACACCTGACCAGTGGACCACGATGAGGGCTCGATTTGAGGAGCTCTGGTACAGAGAGCGGTCGGAGAAGTCGAAGGCGGCTAGGACGAGGGCCGAAAAGTGGTGTGGTGGATCGATTTCTATGACGGAGCATTTCCGTCGTTTGGTATGTAATTTATTGCAATATATAAGATTTTATTGATAGTAGGAGTATATAATTTTCTATTTTACTAAAGAATAAAATATAACAAACACGTAGGTACAGAGGGGTGAGGACGCAAACATGGTGACCGTCTTCCTGACCACCCATCGGAAGGACGGGAAGCTCATCGACGACCGGGCTACTCAGAGCTATGTAAGTACTAATTTAGATTTTGTTAATTTTTAACACAACTTGAAGAATATATAGATAACCATATAGTTAATAATAATTAAATACTTTAGACGTTTATTAGGCTAATTTAGGTAAGTACTGATGTATAGAGATGCACAATGATTTCTAGGACGAGTTTGTTAGGCTACGTGATGAGCGTGCGAGTGCTAGTGCACCGGCAGAGGGAGGGTTTGGTACATCGCAGCCCTCTCCGCCTCAGTCGGAGGACGAGCTCTGGAAGACCGCTGTTGGTGGTCTTTAGAGGGGTACGTACTACGGTACGGGGTTCTATGACACATTTGTTGTGACGCAGGCATCCAGGGCTCCCGCTGCCAGTGCGCATTCATAGCCGTCACAGGCCGAGTCGTCCTGAGTCAAGGGTACCATTGCCCGCCAGATTGCTGAGCTGCACGACGATATGCTGAGGAGGATTTCTGAACAGACAGGGTCTCAGGCGCAAGAGGATGATGCGTTGGTCACCGCACGCTTTGACGAGCTCGAGTACACCGTGCGGTACATACAGGGGACGCAGGAGTCCATTCACGACACCATTACTAGGATAGCGGCTTGCATGGAGCAATACAGTGCCAGACTGCTAGCCCTAGAGGAGATGCGGACGCACCCATCTCCAACGGTTACACTGCCTCCTTCTCCAGCGGTTATACTGCCTCCTTCTCCAGCGGTTGCATTGTCTCCTCCTTCATCGTCGTCGGTGGTTCTTACACCGGAGCAGTATGCTTACCTTCTTTCCAGGAGCGTTGATGCTCCTCCTGATCAGCCATAGTCGACATATGTATATTGTTGTGTGATGGCCTATTGTTGGGTCTTTTATGTGGTTATACATACATTATTCTTATGTGGACCATTATGTTTGACATTGTTGTTACAATTTTTCATATATCTGTGTTGATTGATGAGATTGTGTTTCAAACGTGTTCGTGATTGTGTGTATCTGTGTTGTTTGATACTGTGTTCGTGATACACACCATCGCTGTTTGATACTTTGTGTTCGTGATATACACCGTCGCTGTTTGATACGCATTTGTGTTCGTGATTGTATATCTGTGTTGTTTGATACTTTGTGTATCTGCTGCAAGTGCTGTAGGGGATGCTACAAATGCTGTATTTATTTATTTATTTTTTTCAAAATTAGCGACGTTCAGCGACGTTCAGCGACGTCCAGCGACGAAAGTTAACGTCGCTAAGTATCGGAACCTCGCTAACTGTGATGAATACCGTCGTTGATCGTCACTAAACGTCGCAACGTACCACGTCGCTAAACGTCGCTATATGTCGGTACTATAGCGACGTAACAACGTCGCAGAACGTCGCCATTTGGCTCTCAAGCCAGGCAGCATCGATGCATGTCAAGTCGCTCCACGTCGCTAGGTAACGTCGGTAACTGTTGTCGTTTTACGTCGCTGATAGTCGCTGAATTAGCGACGTGTATGCATCGCTAAGTGTCGTCGCAATAGCGACATATTGCGACGTCGTGTTGTTAGCGACTAGGTTAATCGCGACAACGTCCAAACGTCGCTAAATACGTCACTAATTGAAATTAGCGACGTATTTTTCCTGTTTAGCGACGTCCTGCGGCGTCGCTGATTTGACAGATTATAGTAGTGACGCGCGTTGCATGGTCGAATGGACTTGAGAAATGGATTGAGAGCCCGTGCACGGGTGTTCCCTCGATCGAGTTAAATACCGGGGCACCGGGACTGTTCAACCTAGGAGGGATGTTAATCATTGTTGGTGCACATCTTTTGGGCATGACTTACAATATGCTACTGATGTGATAAGCCACAATTGATGATAAGTTCGACGTCCTTCAGTTATTAGGCTAGCAACCTGAGCGGGGAGGACGCCGGGTTATCCAATTTGAGAAAGATGAAAGAGAAAAAAATAAAAAGAAAAGAAAATGAAAGAGATAAGAAACACTTTAGTCCATTCTGGCACGGATATGCCAATGACCTTCATATAGTTAAGAAACGATGGGTTGAAAGTGCAGGCACGTATATATGTTGCACACATAGATCCTGCATAGAGAGCACTTATAACATGACAGGAAAGGAATGGGGAGTATTCATCTTGCGTAGGAGCAAGGGCGAGTGCATCTATGCTGGTAAGAAGTCGCGCCATAAAATAAACACGAGATTGCTTGCCTGCTTGCCTACTCGACTCGAATATGCTTGCCATGATAACATGCTTTACCGCTTTCAAATATGCCATACAATCGACCCTAAGGAGAATATAGCAAGATCATAAGCTAAGTTGCATGATTCAACATAAATACTAAATATCAGTTTAGAAAGTGGGTCTTTTTATCGGTACATGCGAGGACGAACGTACTGATCCCTCACCAGCTTTCATGCAGGATGCAGGGAATAGATTGCTCACGGCGAAGCTTCGCTTGTTCGTGCAGAGGCATGGAATGCCGTAGCGTTTGAAGCGTACGATCGCATTGACGCTCGGACTTGCAACATGATTGATGCGGCCGAGATATAGAAGACATGATGTATGGAACGATGAAATCCTTTATGGGCAAGAAAGAACTTGAGTGTTGTAGCCAATCTGGTAAATTCAGTTGGACTATTGAAAGCCTTTGTACTCTCAGTTCATTATCAATAAAGAGAATTGTTTTGTATACTCTGTTTTCTTCTGTTTGCTAATATCAAATCAAATAACCATTTTGAGAACTTGTCATCTTGCCTTGTACGAGTGCAACTCCAGACTCGTGCGGCATCACGCCACCTGCGAGGACAATGATTCGGGTGATTTCGGGTCGGAGCGTGACAGACTAGGCCCAGGCCCGGTAAAAATTGGGTACGGGTCGGCCCAGCCTGGCCCAAGTCACACCTTGACTTCCAGCTCGTCAAGGCAGCCCACGGGATTGGCAACCCAAAACATGGGCTTCGCGTGCCAGCTCCTTAAGGGAGTATAAAAGTTACTCCAGATTAGTGTTTTAAAAATCTGACCGGTGGTTGACCCAGCCAAGGCACTGGTCGGGTCAAATTTGTTCAACCACTTGGTTCGACCACTGAGTTAACCTAAGTTATCCAAATTAATTCCTTATGGACATTTATTTTTTGCAAAAAATACTAAATTTTGAAAAACACCGAGTCAATACTGAATCAGAGCGAAAAAAACAGGTTCACGTTGAACCTGCCGGTCTGGCATGGTTTTTAAAACACTGCTCCAGATCCTCTTTTAAACTAATTAAGAAATAAATCCTGGTAAAAACATTACAAACCATTGTGAAACAAAAGAGGTGATCTTTTAGCAGTAGGAAAGTAGAGGGGAAAGACATAACAAACAAAATTCTCTTGGCATACGGTTTGTAAGGGGGTGAGCATTCGGTTCAAATCGAACTGAAAAATTGAAAATTGAATTGCACCGAAAGCTAATAAATCGAACCGAATTGGTCCATAACCGAATCAAACGAAACCGAATTAAATCTGTTTGATTTTCGGTGTATTCTATTTGTCTTTTTATTTGTGCTTTTTTTGTTAACATATAGTGTGTGTGTGTGTGTGTGTAATTGATACTGTACCAAACTTATTGCATCAATTGTTGTACCAAATAATCTCAACCACACATTTATTTCAATTATGTAGTTATAACCACATGATTGAAATAAATGTGTGATTGAGATTGTTTGGTACAATAATTGATAAGTTTGGTACAATATATATTTGGGTTTCGTTTTGAACCGAAATCCAAAATCGAATAAGAAAATTTAGTATTTTCAAAATCGAAACAAAACCGATTTTTTTAAACCGAACCGAATCTCTTATTCAGTTCAAATCGATTTTCGGTCCAAAACTGAATGATGCTCACCCTTAGTTTGGAGAGAGAGGGTGGAGGGGACAAGGATGGCCGAAGGCAGAGGAGGGAGGGTTGGTTGGGAGGAATAGTCGTCTTTTTTACACTTTTAGGTATCAAATTTAAAATATTAAATAGTTGATGGTATCAAGTTATCGAACAAAAAAGTTTAGAATATCAAGTTAATAAACTATAATAGTTGAAAATATCAAGTTAAAAAACTAAAATAGTTGAAAATATCAAGTTGCAATTAATCCTAAATTTTTATTCGATTTTAGATTTTGGACGGAAATCAATACTGAATAATTTTCTTTAGTATTTTTAAAACCAAAATCGAACCATTTTTTTTTTCAAACCGAAGGTTTAGTTGGGTTTAAAACCGAATAATGCTCACCCATAATAATTAGATCTAAAGGGAGAAGGAATAGAAAAAAGTTACAAATAATCAATCAGAATCATTATTTGGCTGACAAACAAATTTGAATCAGTAATTCACTATTCCTAACCGAGGGGCTTGGTTTTAGGTTAAAAAGGAAGGAATAACGCCCAAACCGTCCATTTGTAGTATTTTCATCACCAAAATAATATGCCCAAATTCAAACCCAAATATGCCCAACATAATATGCCATAATTCAAACCCAAGTACATTTACTATATATAATATATTTGGAACCACGCATTTGAGTAACTTTCTAGAACCTACCCCCTAGTTATTCTAACTTGTAGAAGTTACAAGTTTAGCATGCAAATTACCATTACCGGTTTTTTATGACCAATTCAGCAGAGTTTGCAACAAAGGAAATCTTAAACATCATTACCAAATCATGCCACATTTCATACTATAACAAAATGTGGAGCACAATCGTCTAATAGATGCAAAAAATGACCACACTACTTGTTCTACAGATATCTAAAAAAAATCAAGAAAAATATGATAATAAAGATAAATTTAAACGCTAAAGAAAGTACCAAGGACATAAATACAAGCCTGTGAACATACCAACAGTGTTTCACATTTAGCGACAAAATAAATTATTAAACATCTTCTCACTTGTGCAACTCAAACCCTTCCTCTTCTTTATCCATATCTGCTCCTGATGTAGATGTAGATGATAAGACAACCGAATCCCCAGCCCGCCGCAAAAGTAACTAGTCTAATTCCTGAAAAGATATAAAACACGGGCAATAAGAACCTCGATTAAAGTTAAAGGCTGAAAACACGTCAATAAACAACGCACACTTCACATAAAGAGATTATTATTTGTATATAAATGAGTACCAGGGCTGGCCATGAGTTCAAGGGGGTCCAGGACGAACTTTCAAAATAAGGCTCCCATACATAATGTAAAAAATATTTTTAAAAAAGATAAAACAATTATGGATTGAACTTGGAACCTTTAGGCCTCGTTTGGTTTGCGGAATGGGAGGGAAAGGAAATCAATTCCTTGGCATGGACCCATACATTAACTAAAGGTCAGCACCAACCCAATAGTGAATGGTTAACCCACTGACTGGTCCATAGTAAATCTAGAAACTGAACTCCATCATAATCAGTGATGACCACAAAAGGCCCGGTCACTGCAATCCCTAACGGATTCAAACACGTCCAACGGCTACAATACAGTTATCAACCATTCAAAAATTGTCATCTACACCAATGAAAACTCAACTGCTCTGAAATTCAAAGGAACAGTCGACTCTGATACGCTGACACCTCACAATACTGTGTCCAGTCAATTACCCAAACCGTGTCTTCTTGATACGCAGTCTAATCTGAGTTTTAGTATTGGACTAAGATCCTTTAGAGATTAATGAAGATTTAATAGGGAATTCTATTTTATGTTTGGTCAGGTTTTGGACTAGGAGCAAGACAACAGATTGGATCAAATGCAAGTACTCCGCATTTTGTTTTGCAATATTAAATAAATACAATTTATATTATTTTCTAAATTAACATGACTCATATTAAAACACGATTTTTGACACGAATCATGACTCTTGCATCGCATGCTTTTATTTAAGTCTTGAATCTTAGTTGTTATGAATTTTCGAATCATGCATGAATCAAGTTCCAAATCTTGCTTGATAAGAATCTAAGTAATCAAGTTTTGAATCTTGCTTGATTTTTATGATCACGGGGAAAGAGAATACCGGGTAGACGTGTGGTCAAACCAGTCTAGTCGAAACATAGACTTACATACCTGGGATAAAGACTGGTATTTGTGGGATAAATACTGGTATTTGTTGTAGTACCACTCGTCCTCTCATAGAATAACCTCAGAATTGATATCTGGAAATTATTTCTCAACAGAATTGAACTCCTATTTTGATTGCAGGCCTTCTTTCCTCACAAACTTCTACACGCCAAAATTGCAAGTGCTTCCATAATTTACAAGAATAGTAGTTGAGGTCGTAAAAAAAATTATTTGCAAAGATGTAGGAGCATTAGTACCTGGTATTGTCATAACATAATTGTCAGGTAATCTATAGTATGGATTAATGAGAGTAGGGTAAAGGCTAAGGGTTTAGGATTGAGTAAAAACGAATATAACCAAATTGAGAGAGAGATTGCATAAACTGAAATTTCTTTGGACCTTTGATGCTAAGGTAAAGAATATAACCAAATTGAGAGAGAGATTGCATAAACTGAAATTTCTTTGGACCTTCGATGCTAAGGTAACAAGGATATAATGTGTCTAATATGCTAAGGTAACAAGGATACAATGTGTCTAATATGCTAAGGTAACAAGGATACCATGTGTTTATTTATTTGAAGAAGGAATTCAGTTGACTTTATTAATTTATTGTCTTTAAATATAATAAGACATAGCAATTCAAAAGGAAGTAATCCTAGGATTGGAAACAGAACAATCAAAATGAAACAAAAATAGCTATGAAAATGATATGGCTTACTAAAATAACAAATGACTAGATCAGATAGCAGTAGCTTATCACATGAAAAGAGACTTGGAGAACTGAATGAATAAATGTATCTTTAGCAACCATATTGCTTTCCAGGTGCATTCTAAATCTGAATTAATGGACGACACAACGACTGCATGATCTGGAATAAGTTATCTACAACCATAAACAAAGAAGTGAAACTGTCTTTGAAAAAGATCTAGTTTACAAGAGTCCATCGAAAGATTGAAAAATGTAAAAGAAAAGAGGGGAAACAATTACTGTGTTCGAGATCGGGATCGGGATCGGGGATCTTATTCCGCTGCTTTGAAACATCTGCAAAAACAATAAAATGATAGACAAATTAAAATTGATAGAATCTCAAGGAAGAAAAAATAAAAGTGAAACAAGTGCCTTCGCGGATTTCGGAAAAGACAGGAGGTCCTCCTTCTACTAGATGAGAATCTGCCAAAAAAAAAAACCACCACCACCACCAAATTAAAAGTGATAAAATCGCAAAAGAAAAAAAGAATTACTTGAATTCTTTGCTGAACCTCGGTTATTTTCTTCTTCAGTTCTGAAACAAAATCAATGATAACAAATTAAAAAAACAATAAAAATAAAAATAAAAATCTGAAAGAAAGGAAGAAAGAAATACCTTCTTCGCCGATATCCTTTAAGGATATCTGAGCATATCCTTTAAGAAAACATATGCAAAAAAACAACAACAACAACACAAATGATAACAAATTGAAATTGAAATTGATAAAAGTCTCAAATAAATAAGAAACGAGCACCTTTGCAGGAAAAATAACGTCCTCCTCCTCCTCCTCCTCCTCGAGGCATCACTGGAAAAAGCACATCGTCCTCCTCCTCCTCCTAACAATGGAGACTTGGCCTTTGACAGCAAGGAACGCAGCGGAGACATTGTCTCTTCCCTTTTCTTTTCTTTTCTTTTTTCCTCTTAGTCTTTCGGCTTAGGTTTCATACAAACGAATACAATTGACTATTTATAGCCAAAACCTCTCTCGCTTTTTACTTGGCGCACAAGCCGGCCCAGATTATATTTTAGGGCTTGTTGATACAAAATAGTGGCACACCAAATGTTGCATTTATTATAAAGTTTTGCTACCAACAAATATCATCCATTTCTTTTCTTTTTTTCCAGTTTGCAAGTGGGATTCGGCTCCCGGGTCCAGCTATTGAAATTTGTATCTAGTCCTTCGGACAGACAGATGTTATGGCCTTCTAAACCCACACTAAGTTTGACTTAGTTTATACTGTCAAATTTTCACTCATCTGCGCATCCGAAGAAGTTGGGTGACCAAAAAAATTATTTTTGTGTTGACGCCTCGTTTGGCCGATTTCGGGTAAAGATTCCTTGCAAACCAACCGTCACATGAAAAATTTTAACCCAAAAAAACACCCATTTTTTTAATATTAGTGTTAATGTTAATTTTAATATTTAATTTTAAATTCTTGTCATGTCAACTGTCACGTTGGCTACTACATTAACCGTCACATCAGCTGTCACATAGGGAAGAATAGAATTTGGAGAGATAACTAGCATTGTTCATTTTCTAAATGTTGCATTTATAAAAGTTTTGTAGCCAACAAATATCACCCATTATTCCTTTCTCGCAGGCAAATGGTATGGCCCTCTAAACCCACAATAAGCTTCACTCGTTTATGCTGTTAAATGTCCACTCATCTACACATACAAAATTGGGTGACCAAAACTGTTATTATGTCGACAGCTCGTGAGATCGATTTTACTTGTCGATTCCATGAAAACCGATCGTTGAATCGCAAATCCACTTCTTTCGAATGGTATATGGAATATAGCTCTACATCGATGTCAAATTCGAATCATTAATTGTTTCATTTGCTTGGTTGATTGGATCTCCAAAAATAGATATTTAATTCTAATATTTTGTGACAGTTTTGGGATGTCAAGTTCGCGGGCTCGTAAGTGCACATCTAAGCTCCAATTGTCAAATCGGCTTCGCCATCCCATCGCTGGTATATCCTTTGGAACTTTTGTAAATTGTTGTAGCAAAATTATGTCATTTGGCAAGTCAAGTTCATGTCCAAAATTAGGCGTATGAAACTCATATTTCAAATTTAAATTCCTTGGAGTGGACTACGTACGTTCCACCAAACTGCCCATCGGATTCCAATCTTCACTGTTGGATTTGTAGCGTCGTTCTACCAAAAAATGACGTATAATTTGCTGAATTAGGACACTTTCACTCTGGAATATTATTTTGGTGCAACATGGGCCTTCCTACTGACCCCGTTTGGCTCCGAAACATCAATTTTTGATCGTGTGTCCAAATTAGACTTATGGTGGACGTTTCCTTTTAGTATTTTACCAATTTTGGACGCATTGGTAATGTTTGTGACAGCATCTGGAGACGTCTGTGTTCATATTCTGTTTTTTGTGCCACTATTTACTTGGTGAGTGCGTTTCTGCTCTTTGTCAGATATACGTCCAACTTTCAGACAACTATACCTTGTCTCTGTGATTTAGATTTTACATATTCTACATATTTTCTTCGTCAATCTCCTATTGTATCTGTTGCTACTATTTTCATTGCAGTCATATTCCATGTTATTACTTGTTGACACATTATTAGGTTTGATACACGGTACTTATGTCATGTCTTGATAGATTTGTGTTAGTTTATTATTTGTTATTGTCAGACTGGATGTGTTGTAGATTCTGCACGAACAATAACATGGAGATTGGGAGGAAAATCACTAGGCGTATGTAGGGGTGAGCGTTCGGTTTATTCGGTTTCAACCGATCAGAATTAGCCAAAACCGAATAAACTAAAATTCTAAAAATTCAAAATCGAACTGAATTAGCCAAAACCGAAACCGAACCGAACCGAACCGAATAATGAATTCGATCTATTCGGTTTGTTCGGTTTGAATTGATGGTCGGACCCATAGTTCAGGTCATGGTTATTATATTAAAAATTATAATTTTATACACACATTTTTTGAATTTTAAAGTTACACAAAAGTTGAAGTAATAATTAAATTATCAAAGTTGTAATTCAAAACACATATATATAATTGTTGTTTTTAAAATATACACATTTTTTAATTGAGGGTATTTATATAATTATATAATTCTTATTGGGTTTTCTGTTTTGGACCGAAACATAAACCCAAAATCGAAACCGAAACCAAATAAGAAATTTTTGTATTTTGAAAACCGAAACTGAACCGAATTGTTTTTAAACCGAACCGATCTCGTTCGGTTCGATTTTTGGTCCGAAACCGAATAATGCTCACCCTTAGGCGTTTGGACTACCCAAATTTATGAACCGTAATATTTGGAGATATTGGAGTGATGACCCCTGATATGTACATATGGCATTTGACATTCAATGGACGTTATGCACGTGATTTATAATTTTTTGTCGGCATATCTTGTGATAGTTGCTAGCTGTGATCTATGTTGATTGATAAGATATGTCAGCATACGTATGGCCACTAGTCTCACAATATGCCAGATTTCAATTTAGCCTACACCTGACCATGCATGTGAATGTTGTCCTCACGTGCATATCACGTAGTTTGGTTACAATACTTTTTGTACATATCAGTTGATTTCTTGCATGATTTATGAGTATTAGTTTGGGTTCCTGGATTATATTTGTTGTTTATTATTTAGGTTGTATATTACGTACCTTACTGAGTCTGGTTTTCTTCTAAGTTAGTTGAGTAGATTGCTTAGCGCTTGTCTAAGTGGAGGGTTTGTACATCTTTTTACATATCACGATTATGTTTCCTTTCTTGATATATGCTTTTATACCCTAGTGTTTATAAGCCTGTAATGGCCTATTTGGACGAATGTATTATTGGGCTACAGACCATGGATGCATATCGTTCTTTCTTGAGATTCATATATCATGGATTGAGATATAGTTAGTCGTTGAGCATATATATATATATATATATATATATATATATATATATATATACTACTTGACCACGGACAACGTATACATATTCAAGTCAGACTGAAGTCCACTTGTTTGCAGCCAAAAGAGTGTTATTACAAATATGACAGTTTTATGAACTAAATCGCCCTCCTAAGGATAACAACTGGCATGCCAACCTCCCATCGCACGTTTGTGAATTGAATTAAACATTGGCAATTGAAATAAATAGCATATTTTACTGATAATAGCACACTCAGGTATCTGATAGGCAGATCCCCTTCCTCTATGAGGATGCTATATGTACCTCCAAAAATCTTATCCTTCCATGTCCCTCCACCACGTGGCATTTCCTTATTGACTGAAGCAAAATAGGGGGGAGGTTGGGGGAAGTTTGGTAAATTATTCAATACTAGTATATATAAATTGGGGGTAGTTTGGTAAATTGGGGATAGTTTGGTAAATTATTCAATATAAATTGGTTTCGGTTCGGTTACTCGGACCAAGAACTGAAAATCGAACCATTATTTTAAAAATTCAAATCTCCAAACCGAAAATGAATATAAAACCGAAAAACCGAACTGGCTGTCATATTTCGGTTCGATTTTCGGTCATGCTCACCCCTATATAGCAATTCATTGAATCAATGGAGTAACAGTAGCTCAACAAATAGGCTACAGATTTTAACCTATCGATAAGCTAACACTTCATACTCTAATTTTTCTCCACAGTACCAGTACCACCAAACAATTTCTTGCTAACATAAATTTTGATGTCAAAAATCTATGTTGGACGTGAGAATCAAATCTTAGCCTCCTCGTATGTATCCACACCAACCCTCAAATACCACCATAGGCTAACACAACCCACTGTCATACATCAAATATAACTAAACCTCATCTTGAAATAGACAACGGAAAGGAGTTGTCCTATATATGTTTGAACTAAAGTTCAAACTTGAGATAGGAAAACCCCATAACCCTTTGCCTTGATCCTCCCTTGGATAGGGCCGTCCCTGGATAAGCAGACAAGTCATTGGATTTGGACAACTCTCCTAGTTAGGGCAATCCCCTGAGCCTCCAGCTCTCCGTCAATATTGTCTTTGCGGTCCACTACAACTCCTTGTCAGTTAAACTAGCATTTTTTCATGTCCATATTTTTTAGTTAACACTAAAAAGGTCTCGAGTAGCTCAAAATTCAGGAGTGGAACTCGGAATCCGAGCTCACTCGCCATCAATTTCAAGGACAAACACTGCCGAATACAGTATCATCTCTTTTTGGAGTCAAGGACAAGAGACAACCTCAATTAGCTCCGACTCCGATTAGGACAACCCAACCCTCTGGACCGGCTCTGCCTTTGGATGTGGAGCAATACTGAATTTCTCTGGCTCGGCTCAGATCGAAAGAAAGAACGAATTTAGTCTTTCGACCTCCCTCCTCGTGGCCTAAATGTGCAATATATGTGTTTAATTCAACAGGAAACGATAAACTCTCTCCAAAATGCATGGGCTAGATTTCAATTCACTTTGAAGCCAACTTTTGGGTCGGCTGAGGGATGAAGACGATGCACTCCTTTTGGCTTGAAGAGTCGTTGCAATCCTCTCGTGCCACCTGCACCAGGAATCTCAACCTCTCTGACTTTGAAGTCAGAAAGTGGAAGCCTATTAGACTAGAAAGCCGAAAGCTATCAACTAATATGAGTTACCACATCTTTGGATATTACGCATGAATACCATATATGTTGGATGTATTGGATGTTGGATTGTATCTCGTTTTCGGTTGAACGCTCAAAAGAGAGATGACAATGGAGTTGGTAATTAATTAATCTCATGTCAGATAGGCGCGGTGGGATCATGAGGTGTAGATAATTGGAATTGGTTTAGGCCTTAAAAGAGAATTCTTTTTTAAGGCATATGAGCCCAGTTCAATATCGCACCTCATAGGTCAACTCTGGTTCGGATCACACCGTGTTCCCAACAAGTGGTATCAAAGCCTATGGTTATGGGACGGATTTGGACGGATCCAATTGATTCGAGACAGATGGTGCTGGACATTCATGCGTATACACGGATATACGGGCTCTTTTCTTAACGTGGAGCACAATAGTGGTGCGGATGAACGGTATCGGTTTGGTTCTTTGGTCGCACGGATATACGGGATAATAATATGTTGGATCTCCTAGGTGCTCGGTTGGAAGGAACAAATAAAAGGTAGCAATGAGTGCTAAGATTGTTCGCCTGACGGAAACGAACAAAAGGTAGCATGGGTGCTAAGGTTGTTCGGCTAGCAGGAACGGACAAATGTAGCAAGGATGCTAAGGTTATTCGGCTAGCAGAGTTATTCGGCTAGCGGAAACGAGCTAAGGTCTGAAAGGTGCTAAGCTGGAGATCGTTGGATTGTAGCTCGTTTTGGTTGAGCGCTCAAAAGGAGGATGACAATGGACTTGGTAATTTAGTCGCACATCGGATAGGCGGTGGGATCATGAGGTGTAGATTATTGGAATTGGTTCAGGCCTTAAAGGATAATTCTCTTTTAAAACATATTGTCCAATTCAATATCGCACCTCATAGGCCAACTCTGGTTCATGTCACACCGAGTTCCCAACATACACCGAGTTCCCAACATCGGATAGTGTACATACTTTGCTTACTGTAGGATTTAATTTCTTTTCATACTCATTTTCTTTGGCATCCAAACACATAAAAAAATTGGCTTTCCTTTTCAAGTCTTGAT
This sequence comes from Iris pallida, assembly GCA_029216955.1. Classification (NCBI taxonomy): domain Eukaryota; kingdom Viridiplantae; phylum Streptophyta; class Magnoliopsida; order Asparagales; family Iridaceae; genus Iris; species Iris pallida. The sequence goes on from JANAVB010041017.1 coordinate 7,169,072, forward strand.
TCCGTGAACCAAACATGGCCTCTGAGTTCCATCACTATAAATTGAAGTACGAAGAAGAGGAGGCAGCAATGCCATATTTATACGGAAAGCTGATAGACTAGAGCTAATATCAAAGGATACTTAATGAGCTTAGGATTGTGAAAAAGTGTAAGGTTATATATACAGACTAAATATTTAGTAACTCTACAACACCCGCAAAAAAAGGAAAAAAAAAAAAAAAGAAAAAAAAAAAGAAAAAAGAGTGGTTTGAAGCCGATTATGAAAAATATATTATTTCTGTTGGATTTTGTTTTATGGAAACTGTCAGTAAGAAGAAGAAAAAAAAAACTAAAATAAATAAATAAGATAACTAATTCCTAATCATATTAGAGTTACCATATATATACACACACAAACTCGTTAGGTTTCCTAATCCAATCCGTTTCAGGTCCAAGTAAGACATATTTTGTGTATATATATATATAATATTTGATCATGAATAATTAAGCACCACAACAGAAGCAAATTAACATGACGAGTCTGAAAGAGTTGAAGCGCCTCGACGACGAGAAGAAAGCAAGGAAGGAGAAATTGAGACAAGCCCAGCTCAAGAGACAGTCTTCTTCGTCCCCTCCGATGAAGAAGAAAGCGGCACCAGTACTGGTGGAAGTGGTGCACAGCAACACAACCGGTCTGGACCATCATCATCATCATCGCTTGATAAAGGCGGTCACGAAGAGCGACGTCGAAGACAACCAGAACCGTTTCCAGCTGCTCAAGTCGGACATGGCGGGCACGCCGCAGCTGCAGGACATGAAGAGGACGGTGGACGGAGGAAGCGCGGCGGTGAAGGTGCTGGTCTTCGACGGGGTGGGACGCACCTACCCGATGGACTTCAAGCTGGTGTCCAACAAGTACTATCGCTTCATGGGCAAAGGATGGAAGGACTTCAGGAACGACAACGGTCTCAAAGTAGGACAGAAGATCGAGGTCAGGTCAGGACCGCTCGATGGCGTGCAAGCGGGCGACGGCGGGGCCGAGCATCGTCTTTGTATTATCACTCTATCGGAAGGAGAAGATGTCACTAGTTTAGCATCTCCTCCTCCTCCTCTTCCTTCTCCTCCACCACCCAAAAAAATACGTAGTCGAAAGTCTACACCAAGAAGATCACCCCTCTTTTGATTTGTTATTTTTTGAAAATAGAAATTCCGTAACATTCTTTTTTTAATTTTTGTAGATTATTTAGTAATAGGGTCTCGTATAATATTTAATATTAAGATTTGGATTTTCATAATGTCCAATATTAGATAAATATGAGACGGTTGAACATTATGAAAATCCAAACTCTAATATTAAGTATTATACGGGACCCTATTACTATATAACCCCCTTTTATTGACCTATTAATTTAGATTCACGTCCAAGGAATATATATATATATATATATATATATATATATATATATATATATATATATATATATATATATATATATATATATATATCAATGTTGTAAAAAATCGAACCGGACCGGCGGTCGGACCGGGTCCGACCGCTTTATACAAAAAAATCGGTCCGGTTCCATTAAAATCGGGTCTTTTAAAGAACCGTCGGTTTTTTGTGAAAACCGGTTCAACCGGTGAACCGGCCAGACCGGTTCACAATTGAACCGACCAATTTTGATTTTTTTTTTTAAGGAAAAAAAATAATAAAAAAATTATCATAAATTTTTTGGACCATTTGATTATTGGTTTAGTTTTGATCGACCTTATAGTTGTAAAAGTAAACCAAATCAACATACTTATGACCAAACAAAACTAAACCAAGAAGTAAATATATATATCTTATATATTTAAACCAAACTAAACCAAGTCTATTTGAACCCCGGTTGAACCCGATTGAACCCGGTTGGACCCCGATCCGACCTACACCAAAAAAATTCGGTTCGATCATCGGTCCGATTTTTAAAACATTGATATATATATATATATATATATATATATATATATATATATATATATATATATATATATATATATATATATATATATATATATATATATATATATATTCATTTGTTATTTCATCTTAATTATATATGAGACTTGGGTATCTCTTCAATATCTTTGTTTCATTATATAGTTAATCAAATTAAGATAATGTTTCTTGGTAGAAGAACACTTCTTGTTGTAGATGTTGATGAATCTATGACCTTATTTTGACAAAGATAGGAGTCGGAAGTAATCACGAATGCATGAAAATAAAATAAAAAATAAATAAAAAAAATCTTAACAATAGCGTTTGCTGATTTTTCAATGCACCGTTGATGCATGCATGCTGAACAAGAATTGAGCTTGTAACCCGTGCATAGTAGACTTCGGACTTGGACAATCCCTCAAACTCAACGTGAACTAATCGGAGTTACGGGTGACCCCTAAGACCGGCCCATGCACAATCAGGGTCAAGGTACAACCAAAAATAGTTCTGAATAGAACAATCCAACCCTCCAGACCGCCTTGTGAAGAATCATGCATATATGGACCAAAGTTTGGGACTTATCGTATATTGAGGCTCCTTCAGTTGACCTTCTAAGAATTATTTTGTCTTAACTCCAACTATTTTAAACTTTACTGGATAGAAGAAAACATCAACAATAAAACCCTTTGTTTTTTCCATTAATGACTATTGTCTCATGAAAAAAAAATATCACAAGTATAGATCTCTTCCTGCGTCAAAATTCTCTCTTAAAAAAGTTATGCTAAAAGATATACATACGGTAGCTCACAATGACAAGTTGGTCATTCATTCCTATGATTGATAATTCTCGAACTTCTCTCCCCACATAGGATACAGATATGATATGTGACAATTTGAGAAACATGTGTTATATCCCCGGTTCTTTATCATTCCTCTCTTCATATATGGAGTCGATAATTTAGTCGAATTGAATGATTTATGGAGCATAGCTCGTTTGTATGATTTTACCAATTAAGAATATTGTGCATCATATCAAATCGTCTATCTGATCGTTCGGTATCTGTTCGGTCGAGACAGCTAGGTTATTCATCATGGTGGGTGGTTTTGATCATTCTCTCATTTACCTTCACAGTTAATAAAATTGCACTTTTATTTGTCTTTATTTCTATGAGATTGTTTATGCTAAGTATAAAAAAAAAAAAAAAAGAAGACGAAAGGGAGTAATCTGATTGTTGTTAACTTGATATATAGGGACATGGATTATTGTTGTATTGTAGTTATAGAAACATGGAAATACTTTATTGTTGTTGTAGACATATGAATTGTATATTGTATGTTGTAAATGTCAAGAATTTGATCATTTACCACATCTTTGGATATTACGCATGAATACCATATACGTTGGATGTATTGGATGCTGGATTGTATCTCGTTTTCGGTTGAATGAGCAAAAGGGATATGACAATGGAGTTGATAATTAATTAATTCCATGTCAGATAGACGAGGTAGGATCATGAGGTGTAGATAATTGGACTTGGTTTAGGCCTTCAAAGAGATTTTTTTTTAAGGCATATGGGCCCAGTTCAATATCGCACCTCATGGGTCAACTCTGGTTCGGGTCACACCGCGTTTCCAACAAGTGGTATCAAAGTCCATGGTTATGGGACGGATTTGGACAGATCTAATTGGTTCGAGACAGATGGTGCTGGACATTCATGCGTATACACGGATATACGGACTCTCTTGTCAACGTGGAGCACAATAGTGGTGTGGATGAACGGTATCGGTTTGGTTCTTTGGTCGCACGGATAGAGATAACAATATGTTGGATCTCCTAGGTGCTCGGTTGGAAGGAACAAATAAAAGGTAGCAAGGAGTGCTAAGATTGTTCGTCTGGCGGAAACGAACAAAAGGTAGCAGGGGTGCTAAGGTTGTTCGGCTAGCAGGAACGGACAAATGTAGCAAGGGTGCTAAGGTTATTCGGCTAGCGGAGTTATTCGGCTAGCGGAAACGAGCTAAGGTCCGAAAGGAGCCTAAGGTGGAGATCGTTGGATTGTACCTCGTTCTGGTTGAGCGCTCAAAAGGAGGATGACAATGGACTTGGTAATTTAGTTGCACATCGGATAGGCGGTGGGATCATGATGTGTAGATTATTGGAATTGGTTCAGGCCTCAAAGGATAATTCTCTTTTAAAACGTATTGTCCAATTCAATATTGCACCTCGTAGATCAACTCCGGTTCAGGTCACACCTAGTTTCCAACATTGGATAGTGTACATACTTTCTGATGTTGTACTAATTTGTAGAGAGAAGCACTTTTTGTTTGAGTCTACTCGGACTCGTGATATATACATGTTAGCCATGTGAATCAAAGTTCCAAATTTTTAATGATTGTTACCTATATATAGATTGTTAGATCAAAAATGTTATTTGGCTCCCAAAATATTTGGATGATGACATCTTTCATTATGTGGCATATGATATGATTGCTGACATGGCAGCTGACATGACAAATTTTAACATTAATAAAATTAATATTAATATTAAATTAACATGATAATTAACATTAACCTTAACCTTAACATTAAAATTAACCTTAACATTAAAATTAACATTAATATTAATATTAATCTTAATCTTGACATTAAAATTAATATTAACATTAACATTATTTAATATTAACATTAAAATTATTAATATTAGCATTAACATTAATATTAACAGTAACATTAAAAAATGGATAATTAATATTTTGGGTTAAATTTTGTCATGTCAGCTACCATGTCCGATGCCACATAATGGAAGATGGCATTACCCAAATATTTTGGGAGCCAAATAGTATAATTGTTCATGGTATGAACAATCAAAGAAGAAACTTTGGTGCAACGGATACTTTTTTATGATTGTAACAACCCCAATCTCTCAAATGTTTTGGTAACAACATCAATATGTATAATTCAAAATTATGTAGACAAAAGATTGAACGTAAAATCTAAAAGGACATCAGAATAAAATATATGATCAAGCATGCATCCTAAATAAATAAATTAATACGAAATGTTAAGTGAAAATATCCTCCTAGGAAAAGTAACCATTACGTAGCAATTCTTTGAACTTGATCCATTCTGAACACAAAGTAATGTACGTAATTGAACAAGAGTTTTTCTTTTAGTTAATCTTTGGCCTCAGACTGGTTAGCGGAGAGGAAATGAAAGGAAATTGATTCTTTACACTTTTGCGAAAAGTAAAAGAAAGGAAATTCTTTGGTGACGAGGAAAAAATTTCTAATATTTTTCTTCCTCTCGGACTTAATTTTTTTTCCTACTCATTTTTTTTGACATCCAAATACCTATAAGAAAATGGTTTTTCTTATCCAAGTTCTGATTCCGTGAACCAAACATGGTCTTTGAGTTCCATCACTATAAAAAGTCTGGTTTGAAGCCGATTATGAAAAATATATTATTTCTGTTGGATTTTGTTTTATGAAAACTGTCAGTAAGAAGAAAAAACAAAATTCTAAAATAAATAAGATAACTAATTCCAAATCATATTAGAGTTACCATATATATATATATATATACACACACAAACTCGTTAGGTTTCCTAATCCGTTTCAGGTTCAAGTAAGACATATTTTGTATATATATATAATTTGATCATGAATAATTAAGCACCACAACAGAAGCAAATTAACATGACGAGTCTGAAAGAGTTGAAGCGCCTCGACGACGAGAAGAAAGCAAGGAAGGAGAAATTGAGACAATCCCAACTCAAGAGACAGTCTTCTTCATCCCCTCCGATGAAGAAGAAAGCGGCACCAGTACTGGTGGAAGTGGTGCACAGCAACACAACCGGTCTGGACCATCATCATCATCATCGCTTGATAAAGGCGGTCACGAAGAGCGACGTCGAAGACAACCAGAACCGTTTCCAGCTGCTCAAGTCGGACATGGCGGGCACGCCGCAGCTGCAGGACATGAAGAGGACGGTGGACGGAGGAAGCGCGGCGGTGAAGGTGCTGGTCTTCGACGGGGTGGGACGCATGCACCTACCCGATGGACTTCAAGCTGGTGTCCCACAAGTACTATCGCTTCATGGGCAAAGGATGGAAGGACTTCAGGAACGACAACAGTCTCAAAGTAGGACAGAAGATCGAGGTCAGAAAAGGACCGCCCGACGGAGTGCAAGCCGGCGACGGCGCATCGTCTTTGTTTCATCACTCTATCGGAAGGAGAAGATGTCACTAGTTTAGCATCTCCTCCTCCTCCTCTTCCTTCTCCTCCACCACCCAAAAAAATACGTAGTCGAAAGTCTACACCAAGAAGATCACCCCTCTTTTGATTTGTTATTTTTTGAAAATAGATATTCCGTAACATTCTTTTTTTAATTTTTGTAGATTATTTAGTAATAGGATCTCGTATAATATTTAATATCAGGATTTGGGTCTCCATAATCTTCAATATTAGATGAATACGAGACTGTTGAACATTATGGAGATCCAAACTATAATATTAAGTATTATACGGGACCCAATTACTATATAACCCCCTTTTATTGACTAATTAATTTATATTCACGTCCCAGGACAATGTGTGTGTGTATATATATATATATATATATATATATATATATATATATATATATATATATATATATATATATATATATATATATATATATATATAAGACTTGGGTATCTCTTCAATATCTTTGTTTCATTATATAGTTAAGATAATGTTTCTTGGTAGAAGAACACTTACTGGTGTAGATGTTGATGAATCTATATGACCTTATTTTGACAAAGATAGGAGTCGGAAGTAATCACGAATGCACAAAACAAAAAACAAAAACAAAAACAAAAAAAAAACAAAAAAAAAAAAAAACAAAAAAAAAAAAAAACCTTAACAATAGCGTTTGCTGATTTTTCAATGCACCGATGGTGCATGCATGCTGAACAAGAATTGAGCTTGTAACCCGTGCATAGTAGACTTTCGGCTTGGACAATTCCTCAAACTCAACGTGATCATATAATAGGTCGGAGTTACGGGTGACCCCTAAGACCGGCCCATGCACAATCAGGGTCAAGAGACAACCAAAAATAATTCTGAATAGGACAACCCAACCCTCCGGGCCGGCCTGTGAAGAATCATGCATATATATAGACCAAAGTTTGGGACTTACCTTATATTGAGGCTCCTCCAGTTGACCTTCTGAGAATTATTTTGCCTTAACTCCAACTATTTTAAACTTTGCTGGGTAGAAGAAAACATCAACAATAAAACCATTTTTTTCCATTAATGAATATTGTCTCATGGAAAAATATCACAAGTAATATTATCTCTTCCTACGTCAAAATTCTCTCTTAAAAGTTTTGCTAAAAGATATACATACGGTAGCTCACAAAGACAAGTTGGTCATTCATTCCTATGATTGATAATTGTCACGACCCGATCCCAAATTATTGGGTCGAAACGGATCATGCCCAGCCTGCACAGTTGTGAGACGGCGACAGTAAGCTGTTCTATATGCAGGTATTTACAACAACATTTATACATTTGTCAAAACATGAATTTGCGAATATTTAAAAAAATTTTATTAAACAATTGAAAGTACAACTGGAAATGAAAGTACTGAAATAAAATACTGAAATCAAAATCTGCAAACTCCAAAACAACAAAACTAGCTAACTGGAAAACAACTAGCAAAATGGTCGGCTCAGCGGCCTCAGGATCTGCATCCTCCAATGGGGACTATGGTAATACCGCAGGGTAAGGGACCGGGTCATAGTAGCTAATGTACAATAGCTCAGCATCCTCAATGTCACCTAAAAATGTTGGTCTCCAGTCAGGAGGGAGCAAGTACGAGTACATAATCCGACATTCTAAATAATAATAGAAAGATGCAATTTTAAACAGTTGAAATACTTTGAACAATATTTTCCAGCAATTTTCAGCAATTCAATATTTGAAACAATGTGATTTGAATAGGTAACGTCTATGACCGGCTTGGGTTGTACAATTGCATCCTAGCGATGCGATACGGCTTACCCCGTGTGTAAGAGGGGTAAGCTCGCACAATAACAATATGCAATATGAGGGGTATTGGTCATAAACGCTACACTATTCCCCCAATATCCCCACAATCAATATCAATCAATATTTGAACCCTAGTAGAGGGTTTCGTGTAGCAATGTGGTTTAAGCATGCAACATGACAATTACTAAATAAAATGCAAGAAAACATAATCGTAACATGCCTTTGTTTTATGACTGGAATAGATGTGTCGGTACCGGAAGGAAGTCAAAATTGTCCTCGAAACCCTACAGGCGAGAATCACGTCTTAGAATCATAATTGAACCATATCTAGGTGTGCTAGTTACAATCTCTAGAAATAACTCTAGTCAGGTTTTAAGTTATTTTATTTCATCTACCGAAATTCGTCTAACGTCGCAAGCTACATTGGTTATCATTTAATTGAATAAACAGGTTACTTGATTTAATTGGAGAAGATAGCATTTATAGGTTGATTGGCAAATCTTTGTATTTTTATAATATATATATATATATATATATATATATATATATATATATATATATATATATATATATATATATATATATATATATATATATATATATATATATATATATATATATATACATTGTTTCTAGTGATAAAACATGAACTTGTTAACTTACCAATATTTTATTCATTTAAAATTAAGTGTGAGAAATCCTTATTAATTTTATACAAAAGTAATTAATATCTGATTTATAGTTACTCGTCTAGGTACGGGATACCAATTCAGAAAGAAAGTAAAATCTACACTACACAATACAGGGTCACAGAAAATAAATAGAAAACTGGGCTTATGCCCATACAACTATTTACATAAATTAATTAATAGGAAATACTTTTAAATTAATTTCTCAAAATTAGTAATTTTCGTAAGAAAATAGTTTTTATTTAAATAATATTTTAAAATAGAATTTATTTAATCAGAATAATTTTCATAAAATATGTCTTTTAGACATTTCATAAATTATGTAGAAAATCACATTTAAACATAGATATTTATAAATGTACAAAAATACATTTTTTTTACCAAAATATTGGTTTAAAGTTAATAAAAAAAGTTTTCAGGTTTTAATATTAAATACCATTACCAAAATAACCTTTTTTAAATAAATATTAGTTTTTATTATATTAATTCTCCTTATAAAATATTCTTGATCAGAAATCATATTTAAAAGAAAAACATATATATATCATATATATAATCATTTAACGAAATCTAATTTTTATACATTTACTTAACCAAACTTTTATTTTAAAGAGAATAACTTTTTAATGAATATTTATTTACTACTATTTTGTAAACAAACTAAATCATTATTTGGTTTAACACTCTACGACTTAACATTACAAATTAAATGATAATCCTAACTACATATTTAAACAATTAATAATCATTAAAACCATATCTAAATTATTAAGGTTAATTCACAAATCAATTAATACCGATAAAGTATATTTGAAGTTTCCTAAAATTATTATTATTACAACATTTACTATTTACATCACAAATGCTAAAATAAATCAACCACAGAATCCAATTAATTTCTACAGAACCTATTTCTAGGCCAGGATCGTGTATGGATTTCTGTGATCACAAATAGAAAGTGAAAAAATGAAGGGATTACCCAAAGTTGCACGAAGGAGTACCGAGGGGAGGCCTCGGACTCGAAACAATGCCGGGATTGACGAGCACGGACACGTACGCGCACACGGCGGACACGTGGATGAAGGTGCGCGGAACCGGGGCGCGCGCGGGGCTGGCGTACGGCGACGGGCGGCCGGCTGCTGCCGGGCGGACGACAGTCGGTTGCTCGGAAATGGGCGAAGTGGGGTCTGGATTCGGAGAGGGTGACGAAGGGAGCGCAGGGATAGCTCCGGAATGTAAAACGGAGAAGGGAGGAGGAAGTTGTGTGAGTTTGAGTGGAGGAAGAATGGTAAAGGCTCTGTGAGATCTCAAAGTTTCTGAGGAAAACTTACGTAAAGGAGAGGAGAGGAGTGCGGGTAGTGGAGAGAGATTTTTGGATCTGAGCGGTGAGTGGGGTTGTGGGTTGAATGAGTTTGAGTTTAGTTATAGGTTGGGTTTGGGTTGAGTGAGTCAAGTCATTGGTTAAGTTGGGTTCAGTCTAGTTTGGTGGGCTTTAAGTCATTGGGCTTTGGTTGGACTAGGATTTAATAGTTACTAATTAATCATTTAATTATTCTAGGAAACCCAGCTTACAATTAATCTATAAACAATAATAATAATAATAATAATAATAATAATAATAATAATAACCTAATCTAAACTAATAATCCTAATCAATCTAAATATCCAATAATTAATCTAAATCCAGAAAGCGGGTTTCACAATAATTCTGGAACTTCTCTCCCCACATAGGATACAGATATGATATGTGACAATTTGAGAAACATGTGTTATATCCCCAGTTCTTTATCATTCCTCTCTTCATACATGGAGTCGATAATTTGGTCGAATTGAATGATTTATGGAGCATGACTCGTTTGTATGGTTTTACCAATTAAGAATATTGTGCATCATATCAAATCCTCTATCTGATCGTTCGGTATCTGTTCGGTCGAGACAGATAAATTATTCATCATGGTGGGTGATTTTGATCATTCTCTCCTTTACCTTCACAGTTAATAAAATTGCACTCTTATTTGTCTTTATTTCTATGAGATTGTTTATGCTTAGTAAAAAAAACGAAGACAAATGGGAGTAATCTGATTGTTGTTAACTTGATATATAGGGACATGGAATATTGTTGTATTGTAGTTATAGAAACATGGAAATACTTTATTGTTGTTGTAGACATATGAATTGTATATTGTATGTTGTAAATGCCAAGAATTTGATCATTGAACTGTAAATTGTTAGGTACATCTATGCACAGGATTTATGTGATAAGAGTTTCGTATGGAAAGTCGTATGGATGTGGTTTGGTACCGTAAAATAGTATGGATGTGGTTTGGTACCGGAAAATAGTATGGATGTGGCATGGTGACACAGAATGGTCAGATGTGGCTTAGTGCCACAGAATATTTTGGAACCGATGGATCGCTAATCAGATGCTGAGTAGAGATTCATATTACTTTATATTCAGTTTTTCTACCATGCATATATTTTTTAGAGTTAAATTATACACACATTTGCATGGTCATGGACAGCGCATACACATGGACAACTTGTGCACAAGGTTTGACTTTTCTTGAACGGGATTCGAGAAATCGGGACCGATTCGACCTAGGAGAAAATTATGTAGAACGTGCTTCACGCATAAGGTATTGCGGGACATTCAGTGGGCTAGCTACCCGGACTAGGCAGAATGCTTCACAATACGGATAGTTCGAAATCTTAAGTGGGGCTCGCTACCTGCACGTAAAGAATCTCGTCTTACCATGAATAATCCAAATTAACTTGTGAAGCCAGTGACCTTCTGTAGTGCCCCGTCCCGCTCAATCAATCAGAGGAATCGAAACACCAACGGCGTTCAGACTTAGGCATGCAACGGCAAATCGAAGGCCCGCTCGGTCGAGGCAACTCCTCGCTCAGGTGGGGTAGTTTCGGTGAACTTGCCTCATCTTAGCCTTCACATAATAAATCGAAAGTTTTTAAATGCACAAGTAGGCTTGATAATAAAAGAGACGAATCCACATAGCTAATGAAATAATTCTAATTTGGGTCAATTGAGTTAGAACATGGAAAAGGTCCCACGGTCGGCTTAGAAACGATGCACGATGGCTTTCAAAAATTGACACTCGGTCCTTCGGCCCGTAACTGGAAAGAAGGAAAGTTGGTCTTCGATACAAATAATGAATTAGCCTAAGTCATAGGCGTCGCCCGCGGAAATGCTCGATAAAGCATGCACGCTTGCACGATGCAAGGCTTAGCATAGCCTTTGCTCGTCCCTCGAGTTAAGTCGTAGGTTTGATTAAGTTAGGCAAAGTTATGTCGGTCGACCTATGACATTCCAAGTATTGTCCTGTTCTTTCTACGGTTGTTAAGTTAAGTAGTCCCACTATCTCAAGGCCCATCGACTTGGGCGGGAGTGTCGCGTAGAGCACAGATGACTTAAGGCACAATGTACGGACTTAGTGTTTAAGGCACAGGCCACGGATGATTCATTGAGTTTGGTAAAAAGGGACTTCCAAATAGTTGTTCATGAGTTGAAGGAAAAGGTAGGGCATGAAAGAAGAATGTTCGCGACCACGGGTCGTCGAGGGGTCTTAAGGATAGAAGTCTTGAACTTAGTTTTGAAAGAGATGGTAACATTGAAAGAAGGATGATTGTGTGAGACGTCAGTTTGAGTCGAGTCTTGCATGGTCATGGACAACTTGTCGACAAGGGCGATGGTTCCTCGAGCGGTAACCCAGGCCACGGGACCGACTCGGCCTAGGAGGAAACAGGGTATAGTCATGCATAAGGTTTCAGCGAAGGTTAAGCGGAGACTTGCAATGGAGCTAGCTACTTGCGTTGAAAGGACCCCGTATAAAAAAACTATACATCCAGGATAGCTTGTGATGCTAGTGACCTTTCATATAGATGGGTCGGCATAGCGACAATCCGCAGGTGTGCCTTTGGATTGAGTCGAGTTGAATAGGTGCACGATCAAAAGATAACATTTGGGCCTAAGATTTGGCTGCAACGTAGACACCGTGCTTCGGCACGAGATGTGGCATCGAGTCTTGAGTTGTTGGATAGAGTTGCATAAGTTGGGTTTGAGTCGTTCTAGTTTAAGTCAGGAATTGCCGTAAAGCAAAGTCGGTCGAGTGACACTCAGCCCACAAGTCTTGATTGGGTCAGTTGGTGATCAAAGTAGTAAGGGCCGTAAGGCGGTGATATGGTTAAGTCACACTGAGTTGCGAGGCACGGCACCACGGATTTATAGCACGGTCATATAGAAATAGAGTCTCATCGAGTAGTTGCGTCTTTGATTACGGGACTAAAGGTAAGCACGACTTGATAGGTTAACGTTGATGCAAGATGTAACGCCCAATCCCAAAATACATAGGACTAGGTACGTATCCATGCCAGCTGCATACATACGAAGTATACTCCAATATATGGAAATCTCGTATGAATACATAAGCTGTAAAATACAGTAAACCAAGAGTAATCTAATCTCATCTATAAATGAAGAATAAAAGATATCATATAATCAACTGTAATAAGTCTTTGTACAATACGTTAGGCGGAGACAAAGTTCACTACCAACTATCTCAAATAAAAGGGTACAAGAAGGAATAGATGAAATAACAAGACTAGCCAAGTACAATCATCTTCGAAAGGATGGAGAAGATCACGGCCTTGGCTAGAACACCTGCAATATCACAGAAGCACACACCTGGAGAGATAACCAGGTCCTCAGATGGACGTAACAAGATACAGAAAGAACATGCCATAAATACTGAATACAAAATATGCCTCAAAGAAAGTAAGTGACAAGACAACAATAAGGTAATCTAACCGTACTACGGTGTTCGTGCAGTTAAGAACAAACCTCTAATGCATGGGCACTCTGGCTCAGTAGCAGTAATCTCAGGTATGGCCCATCAGGATACCAGGGACCTCAAAGCATAACATTCATCGAATGTCAGAGGCCAGCAGTAAATCAGTATCAGGATCCAGGACCGTATCTCCCGCGGAGATAACCGACAATAGGGAAAGTGCATACTTGGCCCATACGTTAAGGAACTGTTCTTCCCACCCAATGTCTAACAGAGTCACATCCATGTCTCATATACCTCTACTAACTGCTAAGTCTCCGAACATGCCTCTATTAGCAGTTAGCCCTAACGCATGCACATGGGGGATCAGCCCACACATAAGAACCTCTACATGCTACTCATCTCACACATCCTCGTGGTACAACTGTGTCAATATATATGCGATATACTACAGACGGTAGTCTCTTAACTCTAAGTCCACATACAATCAAAGGATAATAACATAGTATATCTAATATCACTGAGCAGACAGTAAATCAAGAACGGTAAGAACTAGAAATAAATGAAAAGTGATATGTAATAAAATACAACTGAATATAAACAGCATAATGGCAAGGTATCTTGCCTGAGGGTGGTGCGAGAAGCAGCAAAATCCAACAATCAGAATCGTCAATACGAAATTCAAAATCCACAAGAAGCTCCGGATGCTGAAACAAACATCACGAACGAGTTTGGAATATAAGATATGCCTAAGAAACGCATGTCCAAAAGTTAAATTCTGGAACATGGGCAAAATCGTAATTACGGGTCAAAACGATGTACGCCGTTGGACCTGCTTTACACCGAAATGCGCACCAGAACCTACGGTCTCTAAAGTCGTCAAACTACATGTCTACGGATTTGTTTTGATGAAATGAACCCAACGGTATGTCCAATTTTGGATTCCGGTGGGTTGTGCACAAAATCGCCCGTTGAGTGGGATTGTGGGCCCGCCAAAATAGCGTCCCGATCAACGGTCTCAGAATCGGACCAAACTTGGCTCATAGAACCATAAAAATATTTTGAGTCCAATGGTGCAAGTTTCGTCGCGATTTGATGAGTGTGCACAAAGTAATTGAAAAATTCCGAAAAGCCCGATACGAAAAAATTTGACGGATACGGGTCAAGTTCGTCGCGCACACGCAACCAATTTGAATTTCGTTAAATTTCGCACGTCCGCAACGTCGATACGGACCTTTCGGTACTCTCGGTTTGCGACGGGGTCGCCCGGTTTGTCGGGACGTACCTCGTACGGGGTGTTTTTCTATTTTTTTTAAAAACAGAATTTTACATATTTTTGAGAACTTCAACTACGCGTAACTTTTTACACACTAGATGAAAAGTGAATCCAGAAGGTGCGTTACAATCTTGGTTATGTTGTCTTTGACTGCCTTCAATTAGTTTTTACGAAAGTTTAATGGACAGCGAGAAAAGTGGCCGACAAGTTGGTGCTTCAAAACATTTTTTAATATTCCAGAAAAGTGGTTTTTCTTCAACTTCGTCTCGATTTTTCGAGCAAGTTGGATGGTCATGTCGAAATCCACCTGGGGGATCTCGAAGAGGGTCATGTGGGCTTTCTGCACGAATTTACGGATCTAGAAACGAATTTAAAAATAAGGGAGTAATTGAATGGGGAAGACGGTACCTCAAAGTGGAAAACTGTTGTTGTGGTTGTTGTCGTCGTGACGACCGGGAGGCGGGACTGCTGTCGCTCCAGCGAGGTTGGACACGCACGCCAAGGAGAGGGAGGAGGAGGAAGGAAGGAGGAAAGAGGAGGAAGAAGATGGAGAAGGAATTAGGATTAGGTCATATAAATATATATTTATATATATATTAACAAGGGAAAGGGGGGTTTCGGCCAACACAAAGGTTGCTGCTGTTGCTAAAGTGGGGTCGGCCACTTCTTGGGCGCCCAAGCACAATGTGCTGCTGCTCTATGTAGGTACAAAAGTGGGCGGCCAAAGTAGTTTGCTATTATTATTATTATTATTAATTTTTTCTTTCTTTCTTATCTCAACAACTTATATATATAGTTATATTTATATTATACGTATATATCCAAGGCATAGGTGCAGCAAGCTGCTGAAGTTGGTATTGGTGGTGGGGGTCGGCCCCACCACTTTCGTTCCTTTCTTTCTTTTTTTTTTACTAAATCTTATCTACTCAAAACTTTTAAATTAATAATATATATATCTATATATGTATATATCCATAAATACACCAAAAATTTATTTAAATTTTCAAATGCCATTTAAAGTTCAACTATCCAATTATTTAATATATTTGAGCATATCTACATATATATAAATTCTACTCACAATAAATCAACTCAAAATTAAAATAAAATCTTAATAGGATAAAATGTTTAATAAATTTTCACAAAATGACTTTAATAATAATAATTTTATAAAATCGTCCCAATGGGTGAACTCATACCGTACACCCTCATCCGGGTCCAGAAATTATAAAATATTATTTTATTAATAAAATATAGAATTTTGTACCCGAAGTCAATAATATTCAACAAGTTCTAAAAATAATTTAAAAATATTTGTACATACACAAAATATTCCTATATGGCCACCTTAGTCACCCCACATGCTCACATGGGCTTAAATTTGGTTCGGGCCCTGTTCTGGCTGAATTGGCCAAACCGGGTCATAAAAAAAATAAAACCAGCAATTGTATAAATTTATTTTTAAGTCTAATAATAAAATAATAAAAAATTAATTAAAAAAATAGGGGTTTTATATCCTACCCAACTTACAAGAATTTTGTCCTCGAAATTTAGAAATAATAGGATAGATAGGGTTAGGGGATAGGAAGTGTTCGTCAATACCAAAATATAATTAAATTTTGGAGGAGGCGATAAAGCGGCGTTCAACACTACCATGCAATAGAAAATTATGGAGTATATATATATATATATATATATATATATATATATATATATATATATATATATATATATATATATATATATACAAAAATATATCATGGTTATGGAATTGAATAAGGGTTGCCAGTGAAGGTAGGCAAAATTTCGATAATCCAAATTGGAGAGTAATAAGGGATTGAGTAGATCAAAAAGAATAATTAGACGTTTGGGAGATATGGTTCCTTGAGAGAAACTGGATACTAATCGTCTTGGTCGGGGGTTTGATTTAGTGAACGATTAGAATTATTCTCGAGTGCTTAAGAATAATTGGGAGGGCACGATAACAATTCTAGGGTTGAGAAAATGAAGAGTAGTTAAAGGCAAGGATATAGCCACATGAGTCGGGCGGTGGCTATCTACATTTGTGTATAAATAACTGATTGGGTAACCAAAGATGATACCTCTATCTTAGCAAGTACAGTGCCTTGTCTTTCAAAAATGAGTAAAAGACAAGAACAACAAAGGTTTCAAAGACGGTGTTATATATTGAGTACGAATTGTGGGATTCATAGGCGGCAAAAATAATTCAAAAGGGAATTGCCAAGGCTGTCGCGGATGAGACTCTAAGACAAGTTTAACTATGTCTCCATCCACGTAGAATTGTACATGAAAAGCGAACCAAAGTACAATAGGTTGATCAGACCATCATGCACCGGTTCTGATTAGACAATATGTTAATGGGTGCACCCAATAATATATGTCATGATCAAGCTTGGTAACGAAATAAGCTTGCAAAACTGAAGCTACGCTAGCAGCATGAGATTGTCAAAATATGAGTAATGGAGGTAATAATGAAGGAAATTAAATAGTCCATGATATTTTAAAATCAAGGCTCGTCCGAAGTGTGGGCCTATACAGTTGTCCTAGTTTTCCTCACTTACGGTTTGGTAGACTAGATAAGGTAGGGTTCTCTGAATTTATAGTCTTAGTGAACTTACCAATGTGGTTCACAAGGAAAAAGGTTTGTTAGGTAGTGAGGTATTCTACCTAACTTACAAGAATTAAACTAATAGTATCATGGGACAATGGGTCAAGCAATCAAGATAAAGTACAAATTTAAGCATTTAAGGAATTTAGTAGAATACAATCACATACCGGGTCGAAAGAATTGGTTCGATGTTGAATCCCTATCCGTGGTCGAAAATATATCGGTATCATGGTAAAGATTATAGTTTAGCCATTTTGATCAGAATGTCATATCATGAAAATAGTGTACAAGGAGACATGTTCTAATGGGACATGATATATCTACATGAAGGTAGAATTGTCTAGGTCTCACAAATAAAATTTGTTGGAAGGAAAAGTCTAGTGTTGTGCTCCAAATATCCAAGTCACGGTAGGGGATGCCAGAAGATCAAAAATAGAAAGTGGGAGTTCACGAGTGTTTTCCATAAATAAATTCCTTTATTTATTGTGTATCTGGGAAAATTACAACTGTGGAAATCTGATCTAGAAGACGATCACTTTATCCCTTGGAGTATGTGAAGAAGAAAAACTCTCAAAATTTTGACAGTAGATAACTATGTATCTGTCCAATGAATGAGAAAAAGAACTCTATTTATAGAGTCAAAAATAATAACTGAAAAGATAACTGTCTTCACAGCCTGTGCTTAGTTGAAAATCACACAGGATTTAACATACGCAAGGTTGTGAGCAGTTACTGGACGTGGCCTGTAACTGTTGGACACATGGCAATCATGCATGAGTCGTGTGCAAGTTACAGGACACGCAGGCGAGAGATCAGTGGCATGGCTGCCACGTACTCCAATTTGATGAAATCCACGCAGACTTGTTGAAGACGAAATCCACGCAGACTCGGGGTAAAAAGCTTCAAAATCCACGCAAACTTGGGGCAAGAAGCTTCAGAATCCACGCAGACTTGGTGAAGACAAAATCCACGCAGACTCGGGGTAGAAAGCTTCAAAATCCACGCAAACTTGGGGCAAGAAGCTTCAGAATCCACGCAGACTTGGTGAAGAAAACTTCAGAATCCACGCAGATTTGAGTGAAAACTCAAAATACACGCAGACTTGGGATAGAACTGCCAGCTGTCTTGATTCAGCGTGCCTCGACTGACACAAAATCTCTGGCAGTGATTGCTTTTGTCAGTCACATTAAATGACAAAAAGCTCTTTTGGTACGCCAACTTGACGAAGGTTGAGTCTTGCTGAAGAAGATTTCGAAAATCACGCAATAGACGGCTGTGATCTCTCGAATTCTGTGCATACGTGGCATACGAAGAGACATTCTTCGACTGTTGTGCTGTCAGTCATAATTACTCTCTAACAAATGATGAGCTGTCTCCCCAGCGTGATTTGTAAATATTGTCCTGATCAACTGAGCGTGACTTTTGACTCTGTCATGATCAACTCAGCATGACTGTCATTTTTAAATGCCTACAAGACCCCCTTCAAAGTTTTCGAAAAATTGAAAAGATTTCAAAATTTTCGAAATACTTTGAAAATAAGATGATAAAATGAAATCAGTCACGCTGAGATGACTTCAAAGAGATATTTATTCCTGAATGATTGGACTGTTGGGATTCTGTGCAGTTAAGATCCCGTATCAATCTCCTAAATCGAGACAAATCATGATGGGCCGTTTGGAATTCTTCATAAGCCTTTAAATAAGCCATAGATTACTTCTTTCTTTCTTTACTTGCATTTGAAAGAGAGAACCCACAGAAGAGAACTTCATCTTCTCCGACGAACTCCTTCCTCTCCGACTTCTTCTTCTACTTTTTCAGCAGCAATGGCTCCCAAAAAAGCTGATGCTCAGGCCAAGGGGAAAGCCCCTGCGACTTCGTCGCGTGCCACAACTGACAGACTTCCTCAACAAGAAGTCCCGCAAGCTCCTATGCATCGTAAGTGATGGGAGAACACAAACTGTCGAAGACGATGAAGATGAACTCCACATAGAATTTTTTAGGATCTTAAGATATTAAACTTCAGAAATATATCCCCCCTCCTTAGGGCAAAGGATATTTAATAAAGTATGCCCCCTCTTTAGGGTCGGCCATACTTCACATCTTCGTGTTTACGAAGCTCTGTGTTTCACGCAAAGGAGCATGGTTCTCATGATTCTGCGTGACTTTTCACGTTGGCAGAAATGTCCATGTTGAAATAGTCATGCAGCTTTCAGGATGACGCTGCGTGATTTTTTACATGTTGACAGAGATGTCAATGTTGAATTATTCACGCAGACTTCTGAGAGTCATCTTCTGGATAGATTAGTCTTGATCTGTCAGCGTGTTTTTGTCATTTTCACTTCAATGTGATTCTGGCAATGATGCGTGACTTTCATCTTAATCTGTCTGGACTTTGCGTGAATTAATCATCCGTATGACTAAATCGCTCAGCATGTCACAGTAGTATATCCATATGGAGTCTGCGTGACTTTTGAAATTTCCTTCAAATACTGTAATACACGCATAGACATAGATATATCTGACTTTGTCTTCTGTCATTTCCTGTAGTGAACATCCGGAGCGAAGAAGCAGATTTTGAAGGGTGCTTGAGTATCTCATTTAAGCATGATCTATCTCATATAACATTCCCTCAATTTGATCTTCCTGAAGCAAGACTATCACTGTTGGCCAATCAAGACCACACAACCTTACTCTGCTTGATGAATGGACAACCTTTCCAGAGTCTGGATCTGCTATCCCACAAGAAACCAGTATTCTTGTTCGGAGATGCTATAGCACAAAAATCTCAGCCGAAGGGCATCAGGAAGAAAGTGTGTTTCTGCTTTGAGGGGGATGTGAAACAACCCATGTACTGGCCAAAGGTTTCCCGGGGCTTATCAATCATGAGACTTATGCATGCCAGCTACCCGAGAAAGATGTCCTGGTATTTGACAGAATATCAGCAGGCGAAGGCAAGCCGTATTATTTACAGGAAGGAGGGATTTTTTAGTGCCCCGGAGGATCATGTATCAGTGTTTCGGGGTTTGAAGCCTGGATGCATACCACCTGAAGATTCAGCCATATTGATGCCGTTCAGGATGCCCATTTTCATAAATGAATTCATGTCTAACAAGAATGCATTCTATCCCACCAATTCGACGCCGAGAATGAACGGCCTAATGAATCAGGAGAATGTGAGATGGAAGACTTTAGTCCACTGGGCTTTGGAAAATTTTGAAACTGAGCTGAAGAAGATAAATCTCTATGATGCCGTCGTCAATTCATCCTACGGCTTCAAGCCTAACCCTTTTCTGTTCCTGGCTTTGGTTGAGAGGTACAACCATAGGACGGGAACCTTTATGACTCCGAAAGGAGAGATGGGCTTCGCCCTTCATGAGATGGAATACATCTCACACCTGCCTTCAGGCTCGCTGCCGTATGAGGAATATGTTCCTACGACAGAAGAGCTGAACTTTCTGTCAGAGAAGAACCCAGAGATGGTCCATCTATTTGAAGAGATGATGTGCCATTTTGGCATATGTACTCTCTATTACAAGGGTTCCAAAGATGAAGCTGGCAACCACATACAGAAGTGGATGTCGTACCTTTTCATGAACCGTGAAAAGGATGAGAAGAAAATAAACGAGAAGAGGTGGTATCAGATTAGCAACTTCAAGCCTCTTTCTGAAAGTGAAATCACTTATCTGCTGGAGAAATATGACTGCAAAGATTTCACCATCACTGAAGACTGGTACGAGTTCAAAGCTGGAACTACTTTCAGTTCTTATGTACGGCAGAGTGGCAAAAGTCAGTCAAGGAACGGTCATCTGGCCGGATTTCTATCCCTGTGGTTGAGAAGATTCATCGTTTCTGGTTCCAGCTCCTTGGACAGGATACACAGAGGTGTTATCTTTGCAGCGGTGCGCCTCGTGTATGGCTACAAGTTTGACTTATTATCAGCGATGACCTGTAGACTGAATGCAGGTCTTCGGAATTTTGTAACTACCATGCTGTCTGCTTAGAGGCTGATGACTGAAGAATTCCCAAGGATAGAGATGCCTTTCACATTTTTATATGGTTGGCTTCTCCTTCATCATGATGGTTTGATACCTCCAGGAGCAGGAGGGAGTAGCAGTCTTTTTCTGGAGAGGTACTCTGGAGAGACGTTCTGGAAGGTTCACACCCTCCCAGAATACAGAAATGTATTGAATAGGGCGTCACATTGGTCAATCCAATGTGTTCCTCCACCATCGGGCAATGAGAGTATGCCCTTAAATATGATGGACGGAGATATGGGAAATCGACTAGATGATGTAGCCTTCCAATGGTTACAGAGGATCCGGCCTTCTCATCTAGTATATCGTCACGAAGAAATGGCATATCTGGAACCATATTTACCAAGCCGATTTGCCAGACAGTTCGGGTATGACCAACTCTACGTTGGGAACGCCACTACTTGTCTATATGCTCGTGGAGGACTCATCGACGGAGCTCGAGCTTGGAGATATTTTGAGGCTAGAGATACAAAGGTTGTATTCTCTATGCCTAATCCTTTGTCTAGTTCGGGACCAAAGATGCTTTACACGTATGCTCGTTTTTACGTGTCGTCGAGCACCTTCAGACCGAGTTTCAATCTGAAGACCTTTGTTGCAGAGGATGATCCAGCTCCATCGAAGAGGTCAAAGAAGAAAATTGTTATTCAGCACTTTCCTTCAGAACCCGAAGATGAGACAACAGAAGTTGAGCCTCCCTATGAATTATTCCAGGAAGGAAATTTCCCTGATGAGGTCCTTCCTCCTATATTTATATCTCTTTCTAAGAGGAAGAGAAGTGACGAATCCGAGACCGTCTCCAAGAGGAGTACTAGGTCTCAAACATCCAAGAACAAGAAAGGGGTCTCGGTGACTGCTACTTCATCTTTGGGCGGTATCTCAGTTGATGAAGACGATGCCGCTGATAAGGACGAAGAGACCGATGAGGACGACGCTCCTTTGATAAGGAGGTCGAGAGGCAAATATGTTAAGAAGTCTGTCAGCAAAATTAAGGGTAATAAACTCCTAGAGACAATCATGAGTGGAGGAGTTTTGCCAGAAATCAATGAAGCAGCTTCTACTGAGAAGACCGAGTCTGATAATATTTACCTTGCAACAGCTTCAACCGAACAGACTGAAGTAGAGTCTGTTCAAGCTCAGAAAATAACTGCTCCGACCACAAGTGGAGTAGCTATTGAACCCTCGGAGACGAGGATAATTCCATTTGAGCATGGGACAGAAGGCGTCATTCAAGCACTGGATGACCAGATTGATTACTCTGAAGAAGCAACAGCTCCGGAAGAAGCTACCAAACAGTCAGAAGTTCCTGAAATTCAAGCTGAAGAAAACATTTCTTTGGCCAGAGGCGATGAAGACGTGCCGGCGTCTGAGCTATCAGCTACTGATGATCTGTTAAAGAATGTTTGTCAATATATCATTCTCGAACCGATATTCCAGAGACAACTGAACCGGCAGCCAATACCGAGCTTGCTATCGTCATTGTTCCAGAGATTCATGAAGATGTAAATATCATTGATTCTGAATCAGAAGCTCATCCTGAAGGCGAAGAAGAAGAAAAAGAAGCTGAAGGAGGAGAAGACTGGCATGCTGGCATTTCGACTCCTTATGATGCGGATAAAGTGAAGGGGAACAGAATGGAGCTTAGCCCTGAACATGTTCAATCACCGAACAACGCTGTAGCACCCAGTAATTCTGGAGCTGGAAGCAGCCATATGAAGCAGGTATCGGATACAATCATGGACCTTCTACGTGAAGAAGCAAAACTCCCTCCACATACTGAATATGAACCTCAGCCAGGTAGAACTTTATTTCAGATTCTGTTTCCGCTGTTTCTTTTTTTTTCTGTAAATGATGATTATATTTTTCTTTAACTGTAGGAACTGCTGCAACAATGAGTTCGACTCATGCTCCGCTTATCCAGGCTGATGCTGATGAAGGGAGTTCACACTTGCCAACTTCTCCGGTCGCACATACTTCTGTTCCAAGGATTCAAGCTTCTTCTTCCATGATGACAGCGACTCCTGGATTCGAAACTGGGTTAGCAAGAACCTTGGGAATGTATCCGAAGATCATTTATTCATATCTAGATACATATTCCAGACGCTTCTTGAAGGATGAAGCCATGCCTTTTTCTGATCTTCGAACTATGGTCAAGTTCCCACTGATGGCACTGCGACATGCTGGTTGCGAATCTCAGTATATTTTCTTCGAACATCTCCTAGAAGAGTTAGAAGTAACAATCCGAAAATATTGGGAGACCAAGAAGGAGGACATTCACTCTTTAACTGTAGCTGAGATTGATCAACTAGAGCATGAAGCACAATCCCAACAGGCAGCTCTCGAAGCATTTCTTGCCTCTTCTACTGAAAAATTAGTAGAAAAGGGTGAAGAAATATTAGCTGCTCGTCGAAGAGTAGAGTTTTTAGAGAAAGATAAAGCGTCTAAGACTGAAGAACTGAAGAAATTGAAAGAGGAATTAGCTCGTCTTCAAGAGCGTATTGCTGTCATGGAAACAGAGCAAGCTAATGTTGCTACTGTTTATATCTCTGAAGTCGAACGTTGTGAGACTCTTCAGAAGGAACGAGAACAGATGCAGGCGAAACAGATTGAAGAAGTCAATCGTCGCCAGTCTGCCATCATTATTTTTGATGAACAGAATGTTAGAATTGTGGCAGCAGAAAGAGTTAGAAAGACTCATGAAGAGAAACTGAATGCTGTTCTAGATCGTATTAGAGAGCTGATAACTCCAAATAAGTGAATCTCTTTTATTTTCACTTTCACTTGTATTTCATGTTTTGATTCTGGAATGAATGAAAAATCCTTGATTTGATTTTTGGTTTTGCTGTTTTGTTGATGATAGATTCATAGAAAATATGTTCAGAGGTAAATAATACATGACATATTTCAGTAGAATAGAATATACAAACAAACTTTGTAATTCTATCAAATGATATTAAACCAGAAATGATCTTAGTTTAATACTGATTGGAAAAATAGAATTCAGACATAAAAATATCCTTGAACTCAATTTTTCATGATCTTTAGACTCGGAAATCAAAAGACTAGATGAATGAACGGGTTAACCGTCAGATTATAATGAACGGATGAACCGTCGAATAGATGAACGGACGAACCGTCAGGTATTAATGAACGGACGAACCGTCAGATGAACGGATGAACCGTCAAGTATGAATCACTTTTCAAAACAGTCAATAGAAACCATATTGGAAGACAGAAGGTTGCAGTAGAAGTCACCGATACTTGTATCGGAATCCCAAAAGGTAGTACTAGAAGAATCAGATCTCTTATCTTCGTCAGACTCGGGATCTTCATGAACAATATTGATAAAAGGAGTAGGAGTAATAAAGCCTAATCCGCATTTCGTCCTTCCATATTTCAGAGGAGGAATACGAACAGGCATTTTTCTTCCCTTTCCACTATTGAGGCCAGTCCTGAAGTCATAGCCCATATTTTTGATGATGTCTTTAGATTGCTGACTATAACGACGTAGTTGTAATCTTCCAGTATCATCATTTTGTCTTCATCTTCTAAATCAGAAGGACTTTGGGGCCCTTTATAGAAGAATATTGGAATGTCTCCTGGCTTTCTGCTGGGAACTAGAAAGTATGAAGATTGTACAGGTTCTAGGGATACATCTGTATGAACAGTCTGTACAACCCCTATGGTTATTGTGTTCAAGTCATCTAACAAATGTAAATAACTATGAACATAATTACACACATCAGCATACTGCAAAGATGGAGACTTTTCATTAAATGTAAAAGCAGCAGTATTTACATTGGGAGAAAGCTGAGCCTTAGAGATTTTAGCCAAGTCAATGACTAAAGGGGGAGAAGAAGAACGAGAAGAAGCGTTGTTTCGATTAAGATCGATAACAAATGGCTCAGAAGAGGTGAGCTCCCTTGAAGTTTGAGATGGAAGAATAATCCGCCCTCCAACTGGAATTAGCAGAGTATCCTGTTTCATATGTGGAGATGCAGGAATTACAGTACGCCCACTGACAGGAATAATCATTGTGTCTTGAGCAAACGACTGAGGTAACGGAGAAATCTGTCCACTCACCGGAATGATGAAAGAACCTTCTTCAGAGATTTTGGGAGATTGTTGCTGAATAGTTCGACCTTTAACAGGAATTATTAAGGTCTCACTTTGTGAATCCTCTTTTTCCATAGCTTGTATAACCCTTATATACTCTTCTTTGTACATTCGGGAATCATTGAAATAAGCTTCAACCCCATGGAAGGGATTTATATCAGCAACTTCTTTTTGTACTCTTCCATTGCTATCAATGTATTTAAAACACTGATAAAGAGTAGAAGGTACCACATTATTTTCATGAAGAAAGGGCCTTCCCAGAAGAAGATTATAGGATCCCACGATCTCGATCACATAGAAAGTGACTTTGGATCTGAAATCGCCTATCTGAAGCTTCAGATGAATCTTTCCCAAAGGCTCGCTTCGGCTTTGATTGAATCCCAGGATAGTAGTAACCATCTTAGAGAGCTTGTGAAGAAGGATTTTTAGTTCATCCAACAGACTCTTTGGCATTATGCTTATAGCTGACCCTGGATCAATGAGGATACAATCTATCTTCATTGTATCGATATAACCGGTGTAGTAGAGAGGCCGATCATGTCGATTATCCTCCAATAGCATGTCATCTTGTGTAAAGGTGATATTTGGGATAATCTCCAATACACTGTTGCAATGTAAGCAAGTGGCAGGTTCTGCATCTGGCTTCTTCAATTGTGCAAGACAAGAGTCAGCTTGTAGAAATGCTTCACTTAATGTCTTCCGAGTCTCTTTGGAAAGACGTAGAAGTTCAAAGAGGGACATTCTAGCTGGAGTATTAGCAAGCTGAGCTAAAATGTCAAAATTATAAGGCTTCTGAAGTCCAAGAGGAGAGGACTTCTTGATTGGCTTATCAAACCGAGTCTGTTGTTTGTCTTTCTCCAGAGCTGTAGGCTTGGGAGGAACAGGTTCAGTGGATGATTCTTCTTCAGGAGGAACATTAGAAGCATCTTTATCAGCTGGAGGGATATCAAGAGGATCCTCAGGATTCTTGGAATAATCCTTTAGATAAGGTTTCCCCGTTCGAGTAGCACTAACAAGTGCTTCTTCTTTCTCTTTTGGAATAGATCCAAGAGAAGTCATATGACATGACTTAATCTTTCCAGCCTTCTTGGACTTTCGAGAAGTAGTCTTTTGAGGAGAAGGCGATTCAAAATCTGTCACTAGATCAGGATGGATCCACATGATTTCTCCAGTTTCCAAAATGATTGGCACTAATCCTTCAGACTGTGGAGAAGGAAGATTCACTATGTCAAGAGTTGCCTTAGGAATAGGAACGATCCCACTTTCAAGGAGTTGAGGAGGAAAATCTCTGAATTGCATAGAGACGACGTTGGAGGGTGACGGTCTTCTCTTTTGGAGTAAGAAAGATAGCTCCAGATTTAATCATTTCTTGGATCTTTCCTTTCAGTACATAACATGTACGAATTGTATGACCCAGCATTCTGTGATATGGGCAGTATTTGGGATGATCTGTTTTACCAGCTCATCAGGTTTCTTGATCTCAGGTAATTGTATCTTATTACCTTTCAGCAGACATTCGAAGATACCAAGGACATCGTCGTCATCGAAAGAGTATTCTTCTTTGGGGCGAGGTGTTCTTGGTTGTTGAGTTGTAGGAGAAGTTTTGAACAGTTGATACATCTTTGCTCTGAAGATTAACTTCAAGAGTTTCTTTTCCCTTGCGAGCATTATTTTTATTATTAGTACCTTGACCTGTTTCTTTAGGAGTCATCTGCACTCCTAAAACTTTGAAGGTTTCAGCACTAATTTCTGCGGCCTTGGCACTAACTATGAAAGAAGGCCAGTCTTGGAATTGAGTGGATCCTGTCCACATGCTGATGATTGGCAACAAGTTTGATTTGCATGTGTCGATGGTGACAGCATCAGGAGTTCCAAGAGGCATCTTCAGAGCTTCTCTTCGAAACCGTTCAATGTACTCTTCTGTAGTTTCATTATTTTTCTGCTTGATTCTAATAAGAGCAGACATAGTCATGTCATTGAGCCCTTCATAGAACCGTTCAAGAACATCTGTTTGAAACCGGAAAATAAGGTAATGCTCCCATCTGGGAGACTTCTATACCATTCATAAGCCGTTCCCTTGAGACATCCAACAAACACCCGAGTAAGGAGGGCGTCGCTTGGTTGCAGCTGATCAGTCATCACTTTAAAGTGATTAATGAACTGACTTGGAGAAGTGGTTCCATCATAGAATGAGATAGTGGGAGGCTTGTATTTAGGAGGATACGATACTTGCTTGCATTCTATCGGATAAGGTTGTTTGATGCCTAACCTTTGTAAACCTTTCTGTTTGAATGCCTCGAATTGAGTTTTGAGATTCTCAATTCTTTATTAACAACTCCAGAAGATTGTGGAGTTGTAACTTGTAGAGAATAGTTGGGAGGAGGAACAGCATTGTAAGCACTACCCCCAGCTCCAGAGAGACTAGGGTTTGGTTGAGCTGGCCCAGGAGTATTGGATTGTACTGCTGGAGGAACTTGTACTGGACTCATATCAGTGTCAGTTGGTATGGTATCTGGTACAGTCTATCGATTTTGCATCTGTGTTGCCATGAGTTCATACATCGACTTTATAGTATCAGCCATAGACTTCATTTGTTGTTCCAAAGAAGCAATTCTTTGATCTTGAGGAGTTAAGGAAGAAGAAGGTTCATCAGTATTCCCATCAACCATATAAGTCGTGACTGTACGAGGAATTATTGATGAACTGGTAGATGTTGTTTGTTCTGAATCATTGCTTTGTGCATCAAAGTCAATTATAGGAGAACTACCCCCAGTAGGAAGAGGTGGGAAGTTAGATTCTCCAAGAAACTCAGAATCATCTTCAGAGATCAAATTTCTTTGACTAGAGGCCAGGACTCTTGCTCTGGTATTTCTATATACTCCATCTGGACTATCAACTCTACCCCCAGCATCCCGAGAGGTCATATTGACAGAAGCAAACAAAGGCTCATCTTCATCAGGCATAGGTTCACACTGAATTCGATTGAAGACAGATTGTCGTTTTGTTTGACATCTGTATTGCATTGTGACACTTGGCTGGAAGTCACATTCATGATCAACATGATGAGCCATTGATTGACATCTGTATTGAATTATGACTCTTGGATAGAAGTCACATTCAGCATGGTCCTTTGACACAGAATCACTTCTTCTCTTCTGTTGAAGATATTCTCGTAAATCTGTTTTGAAGATTGAGGAGTATATTTCCTGTTCTTGGGTCTTGATGGCTCTTGATTATATGAGAATGATTAATATGAGCCACATAGTTTCTTGCATACTCTGCATCTGGATCTCTTATCCTTGTTTCCAACTGGTATGGTTTCTTAACACCAGAAGTGTTAATTTTTGTTCTTAGATCAGTTGGAGGTAACACATTGGTTTTGGAAACATGGAGTTTTCCTTCCATTGATCTGGATATTTGCAGAGAAGGAAGAGTTGAACCACCCCCTTGATTAGGAGTTGGTAACAGACCTTTTCTAGACAAATTCTGTGCCCAATTCAAAGAAGTCATAGAAGAAAATTAAGGAATGTTTCTTCTTAGACTCATTCAAGTTTTGAGACATATGTCTAGAAGGAAGAGTAGTCAAAAGACCATCTCCTTTTCTTTGACTAACAAAATTGTCAGTCAAAGCTGTTCCTGAAGTAAAAACTACAGGAGCAGAAGAAACAACTAAAGAGTTATTTCTTTTCGAAGGGACTTTGTGTGGAAGACCACCCCCAGTTCTGGTAGAACTTGGCAAAGAAGAAAAGATAGCTAAAGAGCTATTCTTCTTAGATGAAATACACGCTGAAAGGCTTGGCTAAAGAACCAGTGTGTTGGCGTGACTTTTGACTTTGGAAATACGCTGGAACAGGTTTGGCTAAGGAGCCAGTATTGTTAGCGTGATTGTTGATTTTAGAATTACACACTGGAACAGACTTGGCTAAGGAACCAGTGCTGTCAGCGTGACTTTTGAGGTTGAAATTGTACGCTGGAACAGATTTGGCTAAGGAGCCAGTACTGTCAGCGTGATTTTCAACTTTGGAGACACATACTGGAACAGATTTGGCTAAGGAGCCAGTACTGTTAGCGTGATCTTTGATTGCTGTCGTCTTCGAGCGCACAAGAGTGTGCGTGCTTGCAGTAGAGTTCTTGCCAGTGTTAGGAGCAGACACTGTGGCAGAGACTTCACTATTGGCTGCCAACTGATTATTAGGGACATAGACAGAGTGTCCCTTCGACTTGGCAGTGATGATGGAGGCTGTAGTGGGCTTACCACTCTTAGCCCGCTGTTTCTTCATAGGCAAGTTGATCGAATTGGATCGTCATCACCTTCTTCGTCTAGCCGATTGACGAAGTATCGCATTGAGTTGTTGCCATCTCAGAAGAGGAGATGGTTTTCCCCAGCAGAGTCGCCAATTTGTTTTCCATAAATAAATTCCTTTATTTATTGTGTATCTGGGAAAATTACAACTGTGGGAATCTGATCTAGAAGACGATCACTTTATCCCTTGGACTATGCGAAGAAGAAAAGCTCTCAAAATTTTGACAGTAGATAACTATGTATCTGTCCAATGAATGAGAAAAAGAACTCTATTTATAGAGTCAAAATAATACTGAAAAGATAACTGTCTTCACAGCCTGTGCTTAGTTGAAAATCACGCAGGATTTAACATACGCAAGGTTGTGAGCAGTTACTGGACGTGGCCTGTAACTGTTGGACACATGGCAATCATGCATGAGTCGTGTGCAAGTTACAGGACACGCAGGCGAGAGATCAGTGGCATGGCTGCCATGTACTCCAATTTGATGAAATCTACGCAGACTTGTTGAAGACGAAATCTACGCAGACTCGGGGTAGAAAGCTTCAAAATCTACGCAAACTTGGGGCAAGAAGCTTCAGAATCCACGCAGACTTGGTGAAGACGAAATCCACGCAGACTCGGGGTAGAAAGCTTCAAAATCCACGCAAACTTGGGGTAAGAAGCTTCAGAATCCACGCAGACTTGGTAAAGAAAACTTCAGAATCCACGCAGATTTGAGTGAAAACTCAAAATACACGCAGACTTGGGATAGAACTGCCAGCTGTCTTGATTCAGCGTGCCTCGACTGACACAAAATCTCTGGCAGTGATTGCTTTTGTCAGTCACATTAAATGACAAGAAGCTCTTTTGGTACGCCAACTTGACAAAGGTTGAGTCTTGCTGAAGAAGATTTCGAAAATCACGCAATAGACGGCTGTGATCTCTCGAATTCTGTGCATACGTGGCATACGAAGAGACATTCTTCGACTGTTGTGCTGTCAGTCATAATTACTCTCTGACAAATGATGAGCTGTCTCCCCAGCGTGATTTGTAAATATTGTCCTGATCAACTGAGCGTGACTTTTGACTCTGTCCTGATCAACTCAGCGTGACTGTCATTTTTAAAGGCCTACAACGAGGTGATAATTAATGCACAAAAATAAAGAAGATCAAGTTAAAGCATGAAGTAAAATTAATTAGAAAATCCAATAAAATTATTTAGGGACATAGTTCTAAAGAGAAGATAGTCCAGTAGATGAATACAGTTAAGGAACCATTAACTAATTATTCCATTTGCAAATGGGTTAGAAGGTCGCAATTAAAAGATCTAGAATTGAAGGAAGGTCGAGTAAGTCGAGGTGGTAATACAGTCACATAGCTGGGTAGATGAATAACAACACTTGTGTATATACTACTATCATGGTCATGAGTGACATGGCAATTAGTGTAGAATACTCAGTAGGGTTATCTTGGGACCTACCATTAAAATTTAACTCAAGTATCCTCCAAAAGTCTTAAAAATAAACTTTCAAAAATATACCACCAAAATTTGTATTCACTCCAAGCCGTTCAAATTCATTATAAAAATTTAAATCACTCTCATAAATTTCAAGCAAAATTTTATCACGTTATTACTAACCTTTTCCAAAATTAACGTTTAAATTCAACTATTTAACTCAAGAGTTCATAATTTACGAATCCATAAAAATTTCACAATCAATCAAAAATTTAACACTCTAAAATATTCAAATAACTCATAATAAAATTCTTAGCATATTTAAAGCAATCTCAAAAATTAAGCTCAATGCTCTCATCAATTTTAACTTCTATTCATGCTAAGTTATTCCAACATAATCAAACTTTTAATGGTAACTTCCTTTAATCAACCAAAATAACTTTCCAACACATACTTCGAAATTCTTCCAAAAATTTTAATATTAGCAATCCAACATTAAGCTAAATTTTCAAATAATCTTATCAGTCAATTTTTTTTACCAAAAATCTAAATAGATTTGTAAATCCTCAATCATAAGACACCATTTAAAATAAAAATTTCTCAAAATCGTTTTCATAACTTTCAAATATTTTAAACCAAAATTCACCGTCATTACTTCCACTTAAAATTTAAAATTTACTAAACACGAAAATCGCAAGCTGTACAACTCAGTTTAAATAATTCATATGGCCATTTTTAAAAGCTAAGATTATTTTCAAACCAATTTATAACTGTTCAAAGGTGTATAACTATAACACCATAAATCATAAACATCAAAACCCGAAAATCAAATAAATTTTATATTTGTTCAAAGATGTATATCTATCACCTAAACTCACAATTATCATAACTCGAAAAGCAAATCAATTTTATACTTGTGCAAAGATGTATAACTATAACTCAGTAAATCATAAATATCAAATCTCAAAAAGCCAATCAATTTTTTAAATCAAGGGTATAAAGATTCTAGCCTTTTTTTTTCTCTCCTTCCTGCAGTATCAATCCTATGGTGTTTACTATTTAAAAATTTTAAGATTAAAACCTTCCTTGGTAGTATCCTACTTTACAAATTACTAATCATTAAATCATACTTTCTTTTAAAAAAACTTTTTAACTCAATTAGAGTCTTATATGTATTCCAATTGCCAATATAACCATTCTAGCCATGTGTTTGACCTATGAGCATATACTAGTGTAGTCATCTTCCTAGTTGACGCTAAACACGAAAATAAAAATCAACGGTAGAAAGGAATCAAGCAAGATGCAGTTCAAGGTGGTCGGACGAGAGTTCGAAATTTGAAGCCAAGGGAAAAGTCAAGCTGTATGGATGAGATTCCTATATTCTAATCCTATGTTGCAGGCTCACATCGGTACAGTAACGTAACCTAAGTGACAAACTCGACCTGCATGGGCCACCACAAAAATGTAACGCCCAGTTCCAAAATACATAGGACTAGGTACGTATCCATGCCAGCTGCATACATACGAAGTATACTCCAATATATGGAAACCTCGTATGAATACATAAGCTGTAAAATGCAGTAAACCAAGAGTAATCTAATCTCATCCATAAATGAAGAATAAAAGATATCATATAATTAACTATAATAAGTCTTTGTACAATACGTTGGGCGGAGACAAAGTCCACTACCAACTATCTCAAATAAAAGGGTACAAGAAGGAATAGATGAAATAACAAGACTAGCCAAGTGCAATCATCTTCGAAAGGATGGAGAAGATCACGACCTCGACTAGAACACCTGCAATATCACAGAAGCACACACCTGGAGAGATAACTAGGTCCTCAGATGGACGTAACAAGATACAGGAAGAACATGTCATAAATACTGAATACAAAATATGCCACAAAGAAAGTAAGTGACAAGACAACAATAAGGTAATCTAACCGTACTACGGTGTTCATGCAGTTAAGAACAAACCTCCAACGCATGGGCACTTTGGCTCAGTAGCAGTAATCTCAGGTATGGCCCATCATGATATCAGGGACCTCAAAGCATAACATTCATCGAATGTCAGCGCCAGTAGTAAATCAGTATCAGGATCCAGGACCGTATCTCCCGCGGAGATAACCGGCAATAGAAAGTACATACTTGGCCCATACGTTAAGGAACTGTTCTTCCCACCCAATGTCTAACAGAGTCACATCCATGTCTCATATACCTCTACTAACTGCTAAGTCTCGAACATGCCTCTATTAGCAGTTAGCCCTAACGCATGCACATGGGGGATCAGCCCACACACAAGAACCTCTACATGCTACTCATCTCATACATCCTCGTGGTACAACTGTGTCAAGATATATGCGATACACTACAGACGGTAGTCTCTTAACTCTAAGTCCACATACAATCAAAGGATAATAACATAGTATATTTAAATCACTGAGCAGACAGTAAATCAAGAACGGTAAGAACTGAAAATAAATGAACAGTGATATGTAATAAACTGCAACTGAATATAAATAGTATAATGGCAAGGTATCTTGCCTGAGGGTGGTGCGAGAAGCAGCAAAATCTAACAATCAGAATCGTCAATACGAAATTCAGAATCCACAAGAAGCTCCGGATGCTGAAACAAATATCACGAACGAGTTTGGAATATAAGATACGCCTAGGAAACGCCTGTCCAAAAGTTAAATTCTGGAACAGGGGCAAAATCGTAATTTTGGGTCAAAACGATGTCCGCCGTTGGACCCGCTTTGCACCGAAATGTGCGCCAGAACCTACGGTCTCTAAAGTCGTCAAACTATATGTCTACGAATTTGTTTTGATGAGACGAACCCAGCGGTATGTCCAATTTTGGATTCCGGTGGGTTGTGCACAAAATCGTCCGTTGAGTGGGATTGTGGGCCCGCCAAAATAGCGTCCCGATCAACGATCTCAGAATCGGACCAAACTTGGCTCATAGGACCATAAAAAATTTTGAGTCCAATGGCACAAGTTTCGTCGATTTGATGATGTGCACAAAGTAATTGGAAATTCGAAAAGCCCGATACGAAAAAATTTGACGGATACGGGTCAAGTTCGTCGCGCACACGCAACCAATTTGAATTCCGTTAAATCCCGCACGTCCGCAAAGTCGATACGGACCTTTTGGTACTATCGGTTTGCGACGGGGTCGCCCGGTTTGTCGGGACGTACCTCGTATGGGGTGTTTTTCTATTTTTTGAAAACAGAATTTTACATATTTTTGAGAACTTCAACTACGCGTAACTTTTTACACACTAGATGAAAAGTGAATCCAGAAGGTGCGTTACAATCTCGGTTATGTTGTCTTTGACTGCCTTCAATTAGTTTTTACAAAAGTTTAATGGACAGCGAGAAAAGTGGCCGACAAGTTGGTGTTTCAAAACAGTATTTAATATTCCAGAAAAGTGGTTTTTCTTCAACTTCGTCTCAATTTTTCGAGCAAGTTGGATGGTCATGTCAAAATCCACCTGGGGGATCTCGAAGAGGGTCATGTGGGCTTTCTACACGAATTTACAGATCTAGAAACGAATTTTAAAATGAGGGAGTAATTGAATGGGGAAGACGGTACCTCAAAGTGGAAAACTGTTGTTGTGGTTGTTGTCGTCGTGACGACCGGGAGGGGACTGCTGTCGCTCCAGCGAGGTTGGACACGCATGCCAAGGAGAGGGAGGAGGAGGAAGGAAGGAGGAAAGAGGAGGAAGAAGATGGAGAAGGAATTAGGATTAGGTCATATAAATATATATTTATATATTAACAAGGGAAAGGGGGGTTTCGGCCAACACAAAGGTTGCTGCTGTTGCTAAAGTGGGGTCGGCCACTTCTTGGGCGCCCAAGCACAATGTGCTGCTGCTCTATGTAGGTACAAAAGTGGGCGGCCAAAGTAGTTTGCTATTATTATTATTATAATTAATTTTTTCTTTTCTTTCTTTCTTATCTCAACAACTTATATATATAGTTATATTATATTATACGTATATATCCAAGGCATAGGTGCAGCGAGCTGCTGAAGTTGGTATTGGTGGTGGGGGTCGGCCCCACCATTTTCGTTCCTTTCTTTCTTTTTCTTTTTTTACTAAATCTTATCTACTCAAAACTTTTAAATTAATAATATCTATATCTATATATGTATATATCCATAAATACACCAAAAATTTATTTAAATTTTCAAATGCCATTTAAAGTTTCCAATTATTTAATATATTTGAGCATATCTACATATATATAAATTCTACTCACAATAAATCAACTCAAAATTAAATAAAATCTTAATAGGATAAAATGTTTAATAAATTTTCACAAAATAACTTTAATAATAATAATTTTATAAAATCGTCCCAATGGGTGAACTCATACCGTACACCCTCATCCGGGTCCAGAAATTGTAAAATTTTGTAAAATATTATTTTTAATAAAATATAGAATTTTGTACCCGAAGTCAATAATATTCAACAAGTTCTAAAAATAATTTAAAAATATTTGTACATACACAAAATATTCCTATATGGCCACCTTAGTCACCCCACATGCTCACATGGGCTTAAATTTGGTTCGGGCCCTGTTCTGGCTGAATTGGCCAAACCGGGTCATAAAAAAACTAAAACCAGCAATTGTATAAATTTATTTTTAAGTCTAATAATATAATAATAAAAAATTAATTAAAAATAGGGGTTTTACATAAGCACGTGATGGTCTTGAGACACAAAATAGGCCAAGGTGTCTGTCCTAAAACTGATCCTAAGGCAAGAGTAGAAAGACAATCATAAAGACTATGTTGCACAAAGTAAATGAACATGTCGGTTTTGTATGGGTGGGCGAGGAGCTTATTCCACCAGTGCAGTTGAGTACTGACACCCACATAGTTTTCATGTGCAGGCACAGGTGGAAGCTCGTGGCGCGGAGCTCGCTTGGATGCGTCGAGGCACAGAGTTCTTTGACTATTCGAAGCGTGCGACCGCATGGAGTCAAGACTTATACGGGACATAATGTATGGACGTCGCCTTCCGAAGCATCCGCTAGCTCAAGAGTTGCATTTGAGAGATGAGAGAGAGCTGAGTGACTTGTAATGTGAGAAGAGTGAGCTTGAGTGACTTGTAATCTTGGCCTTGCGCCCTTTGTAACCTTTGTTTCAATATCAATAAAGAGCTTCTTTTGAATAACTTGTGTTATGCTTCAAATTTCTGCTGCTATTATTCAATGTCTCTGCTTGGGACTTCTGTGCGACGACCCCATCGCAGTCGCTGTAATCGGCCGTTATGGAACCTGTCTTGCACGAGCACAATCTAGGCTCGTACGGCATCACGCCTTAGCGAGGACAATCGCTCCTACGGGAGCGTGGCGTGACACCTTCAAATAGTTAGATTGCATGCTAATGATATTTGGTTGCAGGCTTAACGAGTTGTAGGCAAGTTCGAATTCACGACATTTATATTTTATGAATCCTAACAATTGATGCATGAACACACTTATGACACGTTTATATCATGAATGATGATAGGGAAGGATGGCAGCATTGGGTAAGTTACTGTGTCAAGTGACCCATTTATGTTTCCATATACATGCTTATAAATTGTTAACTGATTCTAAGGCAAGAGTAAAAAGACCACTTAATAATTTGTCTGTCCTCGCATGATTGTCGTGTTGGTTTAGGTGAGTTAGGTTAAGTCGTTCACCAGTGCATTCTCCAATATGCTGAACTCCAATGTGTTGAACGCTCCCCACCCCCAACCCCCCAAAAAAACCACTGACCCTCCACAGGTGTGGGGAATCGCTTGGATTTGAGACGTTGAAGTTCAGTCGACAACTTGAAGCTATTCGGCTTGTAGATGTTTTCTTTTGTTTATAGAATGGTAACTTCAAGCTATTCAGATGGATTTTTTTTTATTAATGACATAATGTATGGAACATTGTTGATTGTAATTAGTTTCACGAGTTGTAAGCCTTGTGGCATCATTCATTGTAATAAGATTCATTGTTCGTAATCAAGTTATTCTCTTGGCCTACAATCGTTATAATTCCTCTGCAAATTATCAACAAAGATATTCGTTTTCATATATCTTGGTCTATCAATTTTTCTGCTTGTGTATTCGTTTTTCATTTATCTTATGTCTATCTCTTATTTTTCGTCGCAATGACTTTATTTCTAAAATATTTTTTCGGCCTTGTTTGTTCTTGTCATGTACAAGTACAAGTTAGACTTGTACGTCATCACGTCCAGTGACAACTTTCGGTTTTGCGAAACCGGGACATAAAAAGGAGAGGGAGTCCTTTGCGAAACTGGAACGTAACAAGGGGAGGGAGTCCCTGACAGATACAAGAAGGGGCATAGGTAGGGACGGAACTGGTGTCGAAGTGGAGGAAGAGGGACTCATCAGTCCAATAGTGCTCCACGACCTCCATGACCGCTTTCACTCGCTCTTCCATATGCTGGTGGCGTTGGGTCCTTGGCTGGGGTTTGGGGAGGGTGGGCTTGGATTTCTCTTTACTGTGGTAGGGTTTGGGTCACTTTGAGGAAGAAAATGTCATGGCTTCTGGAAGTACGGTTAAAGTTTGTAACGAGGTCTAAAATTAGGGTAGGCTTTGTGTGGAGTAAAGAGAAGGAAACTGGGCCCGTTTGGTAAATCATATTTGGAGTTGGATTTTAGGATTTTAGATTTGGAGCCAAATCCATGGAATCCTATGTTTGGTTGGAGATGAATTTGGATATGAAAAGTATGACCAAATCCAAAATTTGGATTTGGAAGAAAGAGGTTGGATTTCGGAGAAAAAATTAGTTATTTTTTTGATTTCGTTAAATATTTAATTTATAGTTTATTCAAAATTAACAAATAGTTAATTAAAAATTAGCCATTACTATTATTTTAAAAATATTTTTTATAAATAAAAGTTAGTTATTGTTTTTAATAAAAAAATTAACTAATAGTTAGTTATCATAATATAATCTAAGTTAATAATTTATTAATTAATAATTTTTAATAATCTTAATTAATAACTTATAATTTTATTAATCATAATTATAATAAATTTATTAATTATAACTGTAATCTTAATTAATAATTTATTAACTGAAATCCAATTATAATCATAATTAATAATTTATTAGTCTTATTATAATATTAATTAATAATTCATTAATTACTATTTTATTATAATCTTAATGAATAATATTTTAATCACAATTATAATCATATTTAATATTTATAATTTAATAATTAATATACTATACAGTTTAATTAATAATTTATTAATCATCATCATCATTATACTAATTTATGATAACTATTTTTAAATATTTAATTTATAGTTAATTAAAAATTAGCTAACAGTTAATTAAAAAATAGTCACTATTATTATTATTTTTAAAAAATTATAAATAAAAATTATTTATTATTTTAATAAAAAATAACTAATAGTTAATTATCATAAATTATCGTCGGTACTAATAATTTACTTTTTAATTTAATAATTAATATAATAAATTTAAATTAATAATTTATTAATCTCATTATAATCATT